>JAADWR010000339.1:0-11421 GCA_023336345.1 Pythium inflatum | reverse complement strand
GAAGCTCGGCTTGCTGATTCACCCGTATCACAATCGAGCCGCTGCCACCAGGGCCAGGATTGCCACGACTGCCGCCGTCGAAGAAAAGCAAGTACCTGGTCCGGGTGAGCGCGAAGCGTGGCACTGCCTGGTCAGATGGAGAGAGGAGCCGAGCAAGACATCGTTGGATACGAATGTCCACGCTTGATCTCAGATCCGAGTCGGTCGGAAGTGTATGCGCCAGCTTGCGCATCCAGCGGGCGTACACAGCTTGGAAATCGTCTGCGATTCGATCGTGCGGGTCTGGGTCTGAGAGTTGAGTCTGGTTCGCCCACAACCTTCGTACAGCGCAAGTAACCAGAAGGATCCAAGCATGGGAGAGCCAGCGGTGTAGGCGTTCTGTGAGCACGGCTTCCTCCTCGGGTGGAATCGCATCCGCTCGTAACGCACTAATCCAATCGATAGATGAGACCGGCGGGGTCCACCCGAAAATGTCTTGCCAGTCTCGTCGGCGCAGTCGACGTTTGCGCCGGCCGCCAGAGCCGCACCGGCGTCATGGTCTCCACTGCGCGCGGCGCTTAGCAGCGTGTCGTTGGGCGCTGCGATCATACTGCCGGCGCTCGGATCTTGGGTTTCAAAAAGGGAGCGCTGTCGGTCCAAGTGGTCATGCAGTAATTGATACTTGCGTTTTGAGCAGTTCTATTGCTCTGTGTGATGGCGAGTGGTTGGGTACACGCAGCGTGATTGGACGAAAAGCGGTTGACATCTCGTGGATTGGTCAATACTCAAGGTCTCACCATTTTTGTCGTTGACAAAAATGCAGCGCAAGGTTGACAAAAGGCTGCTACGCACGACGCGACACGGCGACGTCTCTGCGGCCACAAAGGCGCTCGCGGCCGGCGCGAATGTCAACTGTGCGACTGCGGATGGCGACACGCCGCTGCTGTGGGCGGCGGAAGATGGCGACACTGCCATAGTCTCCGCATTGCTGGCGGCTGGCGCGACAGTCGACGTCGCTGACTCCGATGGGTTCACGCCACTCAGCGTCGCAGCGGGCCATGATCACACCGCGATTGTCGAGCAGCTCCTCGCGGCGGGCGCGAGCGTTGATCTGGCAGATCACCAGGGGAGATGCCCGCGCTGTTTGCATCCCAGAATGGCTTCACTCTGACTGTCTTAGCGCTCATTGCGGCGGGCGCGGATGTCAATATCCCAGACAGCGTCGACGGCACGACGCCGCTCATTATGGCAGCAAAGAACGGGCACACAGCGGTGGTGGAGAGACTACTGAACGCCGGAGCGACGGCCGATCACGCGACAATGCAACACAGGACAGCGCTGACTGTAGCGGCGGCGAACGGCCACGCAGCGATCGTTGAGAAGCTCTTGACGGCAGGCGCCAACGTCCACGGAGACAATGCGAACGAACACAGCACACCGTTGCATTATGTTGTCGATCAAGACCATGCCAGTATTACGGAGTTGCTGTTGGCGGCCGGCGCTAACGTCGACGCTGCTACTGACGACGGGGAGACGCCGCTGCTCTCGGCAGCACAGAACGGCCATGTGGTGATGGTCGAGATCCTGTTGCGCGCCAACGCAAGCGTGGGTGGTTCCAACAATATTGATCATTGGTCGCCGTTGATGGTTGCAGCGCAGGAAGGACACAATTCGGTCGTCGACAAGCTGTTGATAGCCGGCGCCATCGTGAATGAGACCAACACGAACGGAACAACAGCGTTGAATGCTGCGGCGAAGAGAGGATATGCAAGAACTGTGGAGATTCTGCTGGCGGCCGGCGCAAATGTCAACCATGCGTCCAATAGTGGCTCCACGGCGTTGAGTCTCGTAGCGCTGCATGGTCATCTCGTTGTTGTGGAGTTGCTGTTGGCGGCTGGCGCGGACGTCGACCACGTCGTTGAAGAGGGCGACTCGGCGTTGCTTTGTGCAGCACATCGCGGTCACCGCGACATCACCAGTGTGCTCGTTACGGCAAGTTCCGATCCGTTCATCACTAACGACCTAGGACAGACAATGGCCAGTCTGTTGGATCGCTATGATCGACTGACAGCGACCCCTGAGCCAACCGGAAAAGTGGTCGTAGACGATCTGTAGCATCAATAACATTCCGACGAAGTCGCGCCGTCGAGCTGAAGCCCATGCTGCTGTCGTAGGGTTCTCTGAAGCCGTCGATAATGTACGATCATGCTGTAGATGAGTTCACCTCTGAGTCAGAAGTGAACCCATCGCCATGAACGTTGTGAGATGCCGTCACATCGCGCTGAGCCAGATACAAACCCATCTCTCTGCGAATTGATCATCACTGATCTTTTGTGTCTTTTCTTCTGTTCGTGACCAGTTTTCATTTTCCAAAAGTCTTTGATGGCGCTCGACCATTCAGCTCTTCACAGCCGCGCAACGGAGACGTTCGGACAGCGACAAATGCGCTGGCTGCTGGTGCGAGAATCGACGGACGGACCGAGCGCGGCGACACGGCGTTACTACTGGCGGCCGACGCGTGGCACCTCGCCATGGTCTCACTACTGGTTGCTCACAGCACCGACGTGAACGCAGCCGACAGCAGCGGGCACACGCCGCTATGTGTAGCTTTGTACCGTCGTCACACAGCCATCGTTGAAGAGCTGCTGGCCGCCGGCGCGAACGTCAACTGCCCCAACCACAACGACGAGACACCGCTGCACTTTGTGGCGCAGCATGGCGACACCCGAATCGTCGAGAAGCTCCTGGTGGCAGGCGCTGACGTCGATTTCAAGAGGGCAGAACACAAGACGGGGCTGAGTATTGCAGCTTGGAATGACCACGTGGCGATTGTCAAAAGTCTTTTGGCCGCGGGTGCGAATGTCGACGGACCTGGCGGCGCCGACGGCAGCACGCCGCTTCACAATGCGGTCGAGCAAGGCCACACGCGCATTGTTGAGGCACTTGTGTCCGCTGATGCCAGTGTCAACCTCACGAATGACGAGCACATCACGCCCCTCATGTTTGCAGTTTACAACGGCGACACGGACGTTGTCGCGCTCTTGCTTGGTGCCGGTGCCCATGCGTATGGCGCCAGTGACACGGACGGCACGACGCCGTTGACGTTCGCAGCGCAATACGGACACACAGGGATTGTGTCTATGCTGCTTGCAGCCGGTGCGGACATAACGCATAAAACTACATGGCGCATCGCGGCCGCGAGACACTCGTGTACCGTCCTTTGGACGCAGGCGCGGATCCTTTTCTCCGCAACAACAGCGGAATGACCGCCGTGGATGTTCTCGAATCCATCAGGCAAGAGGAATAACGACCACACGAGTGTGTATTACGAGTATAATGGAATGCACGAGCGACACTTGCGAGATAAGTGCTGTGGTCTGAGACTCTCAACCGTTTCCGCCTACGCAGTTGCCGGTGAGAACCACAGTTCGAGCATTTGTTGCTGGTCCGTCGGGTAGTCCTCGTGCGGGCCTTTGTACGGCACGGGCTCAAAGCCGACGCGTCCGTACAACGACACGAGCCAGCCCTTGGCGCACTCGGCGCGAAAGACGTGGACCTCCAAGCGCTCAGCTTCCTTGCGCAAGAGCTGGAGCAACCGCAAGCCCAAGCCGCGACGACGAAACGGCTCAAAGATCTCGAAGCTCGCGAGGTACAATTGATTGGTGTCTTCCGGGAGCGCGGGAAAGTACGGCGGGTATCCGAGTCCAGCGAGGACATAACCCACGGGCTCGTTCTGGTCTTCCGCGACGAATGCGCGCGTACCCTTGTGCGTCCAGTCGTTGCGCTCGGCGATGCGACCAAAGAGCGCATGCATGTTGTCGTTTAGAGGGAGCGTATCGACGTCCCGCGGCTCAATCGGACGGAGCACAAGCGTCCCATCGCGCATAGTGTGGGCGTCCGGCATCGTAGTTGCGGTCATGATGCAGTGAACCTGGCAAATTCAACAGTGTGGTCGTGGATGAATGGCGCAGTTGGAGTTGCCATCATTCCGATCATTCCCACGCGGAATGATGGCGTTGCAGGGAGATGGTGATATCACAAATCCTTCACCAACGCTCTTGTCCAGTTTGCATACACTCCTCTGCTCCATGCATCCACTTTTAGTGGCGACGCTTCGTGCACTTGCACACTGGCTTCTTGGATGCTGCTGGCACAGTGGTTGAGGAAGCGGCACTAGGCGACGGCGCTGGGGCTATTGACGTGACGGTTGGTGGTACCGCATTGCTCGCAGACGGCGTCGACGTCGTTGGCGCTTTCGTCGTCGCTGCTGGTGATGCGTCATTCCCTGTCTTGTCGTCCGCACTGGCCCCATCACCCGAAGCACTCGGCGACAGCGCTTTGGTCACGTCGGTCTCTGTTCCGCCTTGGATTGGCGCGCAGTTGACTATTGAATCAGCACAGTCTCTGTTAGGAACCACGACCTCTCCATCGAGAGAAGACGCAAATCACGTACCGTAGATCTCCCAGTTCCCGCCGTGCGTCGCGACCGTCATGCCCTGGATGAAGCTCGCGCCTTTGCACTTGGCCATGTCGACCGGCACTTTGCCGACCTTTTCGCCCATGCAGTCGTTGTTGAAGAAGAGACGCGTGTTGTCGCACCAGATTTCGCACGGGCCATTGTGGACCCATGGAAAGTCGACGGCGTTCGGGAGCGGCTGTTTAACGCCATTAGCGTGCGCCTTGCCGCACTCTTTCGTCGCGTTCGGCCCGAGCTTGATGTACTTCATGACAAAGCTCCGGAGCGTCTTTGAGTTGGTTTTCTTGAGCACGTCGGCTGTGAGCTGCGCGGCTTCCCATGGCTGGTACGTCGAGTTGAGCTGGGACGAGTCGATGCGGCCGGCCGGGTTGTTGTCGAGATACTCGCCTTCAAACGTTGGCTCGGGGACCATCATGTTGGAGTGGGCATTGACCAGCGCGAGGCTCATGACCGCGGAGATTGCGAGAACCGACGAGAGATACATGGAGTACGTTGGGGGAGTGGGGAGTCTTGCTCGCTAGTGCGATCGTTGGAGAATTAGACGTCTCACATACACATTGAGCAGCGCTGGTACGAATGATGCGATACGAGATTGAGTCCGAGGCAAAACTGTCTGACAGTCTTGCACGTGCACCGGATGGTACTCATGTGGGTGTCCTCGACAGTGGACCAGCTGGTCTACGAGAATATCCGTTGGTGTTAATCACGCCCCGTGCCACGGTCGCCACTTTCGACCAATGGAAGCAAACCGGGTTGAGTCTGAACGCGACAGAGCTCTTCGAAAGAGAGGGACGACTGCAAGCTGCCGTCGTGGTACAGGGCAACCAAAAGGGATTCACGACTCGGGCATCGTTTCATCTCCCCGTGTGTTGATTTGGGTTACGAACGGCATCCATCCGCGTGACCTGTGCACCGCTCTTGAGCTTTGTCTTCCCCCTGCATTCATATGCGCTCGTGCCACGTGGAATCTGTAATAACACATCTGCGCTCGTTCTGCACGCTCACTCTTGGGACAAGGCCGGAGGCAATGCTCCTTCTCGAGAAGCCGATCCAGTCGACAGGCAAGAGAATGGCCCTATTATGAGATCAACACGAATGTGGTCGTGGGTAGCACACTCACCAAGCCATTCAAGAATGGACTCTCTTACGCGCTTCGAATACACTCTAATGGTCCACATATATGCGTGCTGATGCATCCAGCATCGTTCACATCTAGTGCCGACGCTTCGTGCACTTTCCCGCGGGCTTCTTGGTCGCTGCTGGCGCAGTGGCTGGCGCAGCGGAACTAGGCGTCGGCGCCGACGGGGCTGAACTCGGTAGAGAGGACGGCGGCGCTGGGGCTTTGGTAGTCGCTGCTGGTGCCGCAGCGTCGTTTCCAGTTGTGTCGTCCGCACCAGCAGCTCCGTCGCCCGACGCAGTCGGCGACATGGCTTTGGTCACGTCAGTCTCCGTACCGCCAATAATGGGCGCGCAGTTGACTATAGTAGCAGCACGGTATCCGTTAGATGCCTGTCGAGCAAGCGAGAATCACAAAGACGTACCGTAGATTTCCCAGTTCCCGCCGTGCGTCGCGACGTACATGCCTTGGATAAAGCTCGCGTTCTTGCAGTTTTCCTTGTCCACGGACACTTTGCCGATCTTGGCAGTCATGCAGTCGTTGTTGAACACGAGGCGATGGTTGTCGCACCAGACTTCGCACGGCCCGTTGTGCGCCCACGGATAATCAACGGCGTCAGGGAGCGGCTGCTTCTCCCCATTGGCTTGCGCCGCGCCGCACTCTTTCGTCGCATTGTCCTTGAGCTTGACATATTTCATGACAAAGCTCCGGAGCGTCTTGGACTCGGTCTTCTTGAGCACATCGGCCGTCAAGTGGGCTGGATCCCATGGCGGGAATGTCGAGTTGAACTGGGCCGAGTCGATGCGGCCGGCCGGCGTGTTGTCGAACGCAATACCGACGAACGTCGTTTTGGGCACGATCATGTTCGAGTGCGCATTGACCATGGCGAGACTGGCGGCCGCGGAGAGCGCGAGAACCGAAGTGAGGTCCATGAATGTGGATGAGGAGGAGAGTGGGGCTTTTGCGGGTGAGAGCAAGTTGGAGACTGAGGAAGATCGGAACCAGCGTCGTCTCCGGCGTCTGTCAGTCTTTGGCCACGAGCCTGAAGCATGGCAACAGCTTTCAGAACCGTCGTGACTCTCTCCCCGAACACTGTCTTCTGTCGTGCCAGATGGTCTCTAATAGTTCAACTCGGTGTGGTTTGTTCCCGAGTCTCTTGGGGACCCATCTGGAGACAATGAACGATCCAGATCAATGCCAGATGCAGACGCTGGTCATCGCCCACGACATCCGTACCTCTTTGGCCTTATTAGAAGACAGTAATCTCCAGTAGTTTCGAGCATTTCCATGGGAAATCCTTCCATTGGTCGACACCACAGGGCTTGTGATACACACAAACAGAAGTTCTCGTGGACCGGTTGTCGATTGAGCTCGTCAGCTTGACGCGTGCTGATACCGCGCAACATCCGATCTCTCATCCACGTCATCCTCTCCAAACGCCCCCGTACTAATCCAACGCATATATGCTGCACTGTGGTTGAGCCTGATCTCATTTATCGTCTGGTGTTTTATTGATTCGTCCGCCACTTGTTGCAGTGGTTTACGTTTCATACAAGTCATGCGTTGTGGATCGTTCATTCGCTCTGTCTTCCTTCCACATGCGCTCGGCGAGCGCGAGCCAGTCGTCGTCGTGACGACTCGATTCTTTCTCGCCTTTTTCCTCCACAGCATTCGATGCAGACCCAGTCTCACGTTCTTGACGTTGCCGCTCGAGCCACACGCGATGATTGAAATTCGCGCGTTTGCGGTGGTACTCACAGAGCTGGACTTGGGTCCCGTCCGCAAGCACGAGTCGCGGATTTGGACACGGCTTGCCCTTGTAACCGCACCGCGCTTCGGCTGCGACGTCGTTCGGCTGCATGCTTGTATGGTCGTTGGAAATGGTAGAGTGCGAGCGCCGTTGGCGCCATGCGATCTCTGGCTGGTCATGAGGTCCGTGGGTTACTTTAGGATGTGGCGCTTGGGTACGTTTCGCGACGTTTACGATGAGAGATGAGAAAACACACGTGCCATCGGCCACACGTTATCGTGCGGTATCGCATAACGGCCAAAGCTCCTTCTCAAAGAGTCTTTGCATGCTCCTGAGTCCACGCGGCGATTCTCAAAGGCAAGGCGCTTGGCTACATTTGAGACCAACACTCACGTGTCCGTGGGTACACTTGAGCCCCTCAATGGTCCCGGCCAGAAATGCTAGGTACACGCGAAGCGGAGTCTGCGGGTGTGTCCACGACGGTCTGTTCTAATCAGTCACCACGTCGTGTCCCTGGCACCAAGGGAATATACGCCAAGCAATGTGAAGAAAATATATCTCACAAGGGCTACCTTGGAAGGTGCGTGACCCATCACACAGTGGTGCTAGGGGAATGCTCACCACAAACCGGTACTGCTCACAAACCAACGGAGCATTTCCACGCCTGCGGCTATTGTGTGTGGCCTTGGGTCTGCTCAAAGCCGAGTTTCGCTCCATGGCCCCGAAATTGAACCAGCTGAAGCGGGACCATCACTCATGCTGAGATCTCACCGTTCCACAGGGATCTCTCCACTCGAGCTCGACCGATGGACGCAGGAAGTTCGTAGCGAAATGATTTGAGTTTATCCACATAGTATAGAAAGTAAAACGCTGTTCATCGGCTCACAACCATGGTGCTTGAACGTCTCTGGAATTGTGTCATGGTGGTCTCCAAATGATTCACGGTTCCGATAGCGAAAGCAGCACTTCAAGGATGTCGTCGTCGAGATCGTCAAGGTCGTTGAGCTCGTCTATCTCTGCTAGCCACTCAACCTCGATCTCCGTAAGTGCCGACTTGGAATCTGCAAGTGCGGCTTCTCGACGGCTTTTGCGCTGCTGCGACTCGCGTTGGTAGTGATTGTACCGCTCGCGGTGTTTTCGACAGAAGCGATGGAGGTCGCCACTTGGCTTGACGTCGCGTGGCTCGGGACATGCACGGCCACGGTAGAGGCAGAGTCGTGTCGTGCTTGTAGGCGTGTTGGACATGGTAAACGGTTGGGAGTCTGGGCGGTCAATTGAGAAATGGCCTGCACAGAATCCACCTTGTATTGCACGCATTCGCACACCACGAGTGTTGGTCTGTCACGACGTTTGGAATCTCGAATAGTCTCGAATAGACCGTCGAAAGGTCGATTACAGGCTGATGACGGCATGAGGGTCATCGGCCAATAGCATCTCCGTACTTGCCGCTCCATACAAACATTGAGATAAATCACCCGGTGTGCGGATCATCCTATGAAAGAGCCTTGACGATGCCAATCATGCTGTGGTCTCTTTTCATTGGTCAAAACGCTTTTTCTTGAAGCGTGGATACCAAAAATCTCCGCTTTCGCGCTCACCATGCCGTGGCTGTGTCCCATTGGTTCACTGCGTCCACGAATGTTGCAGCTCAGAGCTTTGGATTCAAGTCGCCGGGGCATTAATCCCGAAGTTTCAATGGATCGCCAACTCGCTTCGACGCGATGCTCCTACTGCTCGTGTCCCGTACCTCGCGCGTGGCGTCGCGACGGCCGTCGCCATCGCTTCTGTGTGCTCCATCGCGCGCTGCGAATCAGTATCAGCGAAATCTCCATCGGCGTCGACACCAGTCGCCTTCGTCGTTGCGTGTTGTGGTGTATCTACGTTCGGATAAGCCAAGTCCATCGGTGGTATCACCAATGTTGAAGGATACCGATCTCACTTGTTGGTCGCCAACAGAACAAGACCGCCACGAGTGGCTCTCGTACGCAGACATGGAGTTTATGGTCCAGTGGGTTCGGGGCAACGAATAACGGTAGCCGCCTTGCCTACGGTACCCAGGACCCTGTCTCACAAATACAAAGAGAGTTGTCCCGTATATTTCCATGGGTTAGTATCAGTTTCGCTACACGCTACGAATGCTGGCGTTTTGTGAGCACGACGCCGAGAATCAGGGGTTTGCGATGAGCACGACGCGAGGGCGACGTCCATTCGACTCACTTGAGCGCAGCGACTTGATGAGCGATCGAATGAGTCGCTGACGAAGCCGACGGGTGTTCACGCGGTGGAGGAGGTCGTTTCGAACTGGACCGGAGTTCAGAGACGGAGTGTCCGACATTCAATACATTAATTAGGCAATTTCAATTCAACTTGTGGAGGGAACATACGTAGGTACGCAAAATTGGGCATTGAGTTCGTCCACCGGCAACCATAGCCCCGCCTGTTACTCGAGATTGAGCTCCAACGCGTCGAGGTCATCGAGATCGATCAGGAGATACTCCGCACTGGCCTCTTCGCAGTCGAACACGTCGTACAGCCAACGGATGATCTCATCGTCCCACAGGTCGTCGCGTGGAGTCGGATCCACAGGCGTCGCGATTGACGGTTTCGCAGTGGCTACGGCCATCGCCCGCTCGCGGCCTCGGCGTCGCTCGAGCGAGTCGCGCTGGTACTGGTTGAAGCGAACGCGGTGCGTACGGCAGAAGCGATGGAGGTCTCCATTACGCTTGCGGTCGCGCGGCTCCGTGCAAGGACGACCGCGGTAGAGACACAATGGAGCAGCTCCCTCAGTGTTGACAGGAACCAGTGGCAGTTCACTGTTGGCGTTGGTCGTAGGAACGAGTGACATGGTTGGAGATTTGTCAGCAAATTGGAGATTGAAACGGTGGATCGTCGATGGGACGTGTTGCCACGTGCTGCCCCTTCTGCGCCCTCATCAAACGATCGTCCAAGAGTCCAACGGCGATCCGAATCGACGTTCAGACGATCGCGAGTGGTCGATATGTGGCTTCAGTGGAGAGTCCAACGGCCGAGTGGCCGGTCTATGCACAAATGAGATAAAAAAAATCTCACCTAGAGTGATGGTCGTCCACCCATGAGATCGAAACTGCGAGGCTTCTGAGATTGACAGCGCGAATGGCGTTTGCAGTGCAGTGCTGTCACAACTGGACGAACGAGATGAGACTTTGTACTGTACTCTACGCAAGAGCATCTTCTTGGTATGGCACAGAACGCGCCACCAAATGGCTCCTCTCCACAACCGACGGAACTTGTGGTGGATGACCCAAGGAACGACAACGCAACGCTGCCTCAATGCCAAATTGTGAACTCTTTTGTCGCTTGGTAAACGTGCTACCGACCAACTGACGCTCATGTTTGTTCACGTCAACGTCGTTCGATTGTGTATGAACTGCCGAGGGCTAACAGCTCCGGACGTGCTGCTGAGACCAAGGAGTACGATCTCAACCTGCTTCTTGACGAAACCACTCGAGAACCAGAGCTTCTTCTTGCAGACTTCGGTGGTCAAAATTACTGCCCAGTGCCGGTATCATTCGCGTCGGCCTCGACGCTGTTCTGCTGGGTGGGTGCGAGACCATCACTCTCGCTGAGATCTCTGGCCGAAGACGAGCGACCTTTCGATGCAGTCATAGCCGGTCCATGAACGATTTTCGTGGAAAAAGGAAACTGACCGTAGCACAGTCGTGCGATATTCCGACTGGCTCAAGGCCAGATGAGACATTGCGTCGATTCGCTTCTTATTCTCCAATCTACCCCGAGTGTCTCCAAACTTCACATGTCAAACTCTACGCTTTCTAAGATCCACATGGACGAGGAGTCTCAGCTCTGCCTCTACCGAGGCCGCAAGTGCACACAACCACGCGCTCGTCGACCCAATGACCAACTCCATCGCCTCTGCGACAAACACCGCAACCGCCACAATCAGTACCAACGCGAATCACAACAACGACAGCGTGAGCGACGGCAGGTCGTCGACAGTGCCACTGTGAACACGCCAGCAGCGGTCGCAGAAGATCCCGATCCGATTCTGAATCTGAGCGGGGATCATGACGATGCGTTGGACGACATGCAGCTTGGCTGGCT
>JAADWR010000338.1:0-11422 GCA_023336345.1 Pythium inflatum | reverse complement strand
TATCCCCGCGCCCGAGGCATGGCAGTCTGCGACCATGGGTCACTCTGTTTCGTTTTCCAATTCGCCTCGACGCCACACACGCATCCCCGTCCTTGTGAAGTCCACGACGGTTCTTGTTGCTGCGCTTATGACCGTCGTGTCCGCCGCCACATACCCCGCGTCCTCATGCGCCTCGCCACGACTACGAGAACTGCGCCACTAGTCTCCCTTCGGTCTCGGCTAATGGAACTGCAGTGCCGCCAGTCCCAGGAACGCTGCCAATCGTCCAGTCGCCAACACCCACAGCCCAGCTCGATGTGCTCTGCTTGTTCCGACCGTGCTACAACTACATCATCAACGACGTCCGCCAGGCCGGAGAATGTGCTATCTCGACGAGCGGCGACCAGCAGCAGCTCCTCCGTCGCGATACGGTCGAGCTGATCATCGACCTCTGCATCACGACGCACCGGACGTTGCCCGCTCCCTCCCCAAGCCTGATCCCGGATTATCCAGTCCCGGGTGGTCCGACGGACACATCCATCCCCCAGTGTCCACACCGCCACCACAACATCTCCCTAGGCTGAGCCCTGAACAAGGAAACAGAGAGGGAGACCAAAAGCCAACGACCAAGCCAGTGGCGCCGCCGCGTCCGGGGTGCTAACACGCCCAGTACAAGCTGGTGGCCCTCGAGACTGCAACACGTTGGAGTGATGTACCGTAAGAAACGTTTACAATACAAAACCGATCTGCTCCAGTTCACTTTCGCGTGGATGAGGTCGCCAAGAGGTCAGTCACGCAGTATCCACCAGGAGGTTGATGAGACTGCACTTTTCCGGGCGAAAGCCACAAAACTCATCTGTGACGTGTGACCCACGCCCGTTGTGCCACGGGCGGATCACTGATGCATAACAATTTGCTGTGGCGAATGGATGACTCCACTTGGCAGTCTGAGAAACGAGTCTAAGCAAGGAGGGAAACAGTCGGCTGTACGATCACTGTCGGCAATCATTCCACTCGGACTGGTGATCACTGTCTCTTCAACAGAGAAGATCCACTCGGGTGTCGTTTCGACATGCAATCAGTCGCATTTTCGAGCGAAAGTCACGATACTCACAGTGAGTTTTGGGACAAAGAGGATCCATTCTCGTTCTCATCATGAGCGATCAACGTATGTAGCATTTCCATTGGCATTCGCAGCTCCTGGATCTGAGAGCGTCGGGGGTCTTTGACGTGCTGCGAAATGCCATTGTGCAGTTTGCCTTCCTCCCAACACTCCCCAAAGTGTACTCTCCATTCTCTTCCTTCATCATGAAGATCGCTGTCCTCGCTCTCGCCATGCTCGCCGCGACCGCCTCGGCAACAAAATGTGACACGCTCAAGCTTGTCACGGCCGTAACCGGCGCCGACAGCAGTTCGTGTAACCAAGCTACAGGCTACTCGCCGGCGTCCGGAGTCGCTCCGACCGACGAGCAGTTTCAAGTCTTGTGCTTCAAGCCGTCGTGTGAGAGCTTCCTCAATGGGCTCAAGACCTCGTTCCCGACCGAGTGCACGATTGCCGGCGTGTATGCGACGCCTACGCCGCTGTACGCGAGTCTCATTTCCCCAATTGAGACCGAGTGTGCGAAGCGTCGTCAGCCGTCAGCTCCGGGTACAGTTGCCCCGCAACAAACGGATGCACCGACGCCGGCCCCAACGCCAGCCCCAACGCCAGCGCCGACTCCAGCGCCTTCCCCAGAACCGACTTCAGCGCCAACGCCCACACCCACACCCACGCCCCAGCCGACCCCAGACCCGACGTCAGCCCCAACGCCGACGGTCGTACCGACAGCTGGCACCAGCCCCAACTGCAATGCCAACGGCGAGTCGTGGATGAGCGTTGAAGGCGCTGGCGTCTTCTGTGTCTCGGGTCAACCGTGTGTCACGGAAAGCATGGGCGCCTGCCCGGGTAAGCAACCAGGCCTCCCAAATGGCTCGTCCTGTGGTCGCGTGTTGACCGGCGTCCTCGAGTGCAAGCCGAACGTGTAAACGCGCAGTTTCACAGATCTGAAAGAAGGATTTGTAAATATAACGTTCGTCTCAAAGCCTCGCCGTAGATGGTCGCGTGTTCTCAGTGGCTACGCCTTGCTGTACGGGTCTAAAGGTTGCCGTCGTGGTTTGCTTTGCTTTAGACCGTAGTTGAGCCCCAGTGAGCTCACGGAGCCTCTGGACCTCTAAGTCCCTCGACAACGCGGCAGCTTGTCCCTTAAACTGTGTCCTTCCGCCCCATGATGACTCTGACGCTGTAGAGTTACTGTACCTCGTATTGCGATGCGTGTGCCGTAGATTCGCGATCGAATGCCACCGAATTCGCGTAGGCAAGGGCGATGGGCCGCATTTAACAGTTCCTTGAGCTGCTCGTCGCTCGAATCAGATGGCAGCGCCATCATCACCCGCGATGGCCTGATTTACAGGCTGACGCGCGCCTGATCCGTCGATCTCTTTGGCGTCGTGTGTGAGCTTCAACACTGGAAGAACTCGGTGGGAGTGACTTTTCCCGGCTATTTACAAGAGGCAACTCCTCAACGCCTTAGTCAAGCGGATATGGTGTGCTATAGAAAGAGGTACTACATTCCCGGAATGAGATTATGCCAAAGACGAGCATAGTAAGTTCACTGCTCTCTCTTTCAACTCGTTCCGCTCCATGCGTCACTACAGTTTGAATGTTGATCGAATGGACGAAGAGCACGACTGTTCGCTCTCGCTTTCCGCACCAATGGACAGCCCAGGGACACGCGACAAGGTAGCACCACCCATTGCATCCATTAGCGCGTGAGGAGCGCGATCCTCATCCTCGTACCGTACGGGAGTTGACGTCTGGTCCGAGCCTCATACAGTACTATACAATACTCGCTGCACAGTACTCGCTCCAGTGAAGCACCACGCTCTGGGCCATTCGCGAATTCGCTTCGTCCTCGCCACGTCGTCAACCGTCCGCTTCTCCCCACACAATGGTTGGTCTCTTTACGCGCATGGCGCTCCTCGTCAGCTCGGCCGCCGCGCTCCTCTCTGCGACCGTCGATGCTGTTGATGACGCCCACACGCTCCCCGTCTTCTTCTTCCACGATCTCACGGCCAACTCGTCGTACGGCCGGAACCTCAAGGCGAATCTCTCGACCGACTCCCGGCCGCTCGTGACGCTCAACTTTGCGAAAACGAGTGCTCGTTCTCCGACCTCAACCTCCAAGCGCAGCTCGCGATTGCCCAGATCCGCGGGATCGTGGCCAATGACAAGCGCTTTGACAATGGATACTCGTTCATCGGTCATTCCCAAGGCGGAGCGCTCGCGCGCCTAGTGATTGAAGAGATGGACGACCACAAAGTCCACACGTTCATTTCGCTCGCGGGTGCGGGCAACGGCGTGTTCTACGGTCCGCAGGAGAACGATTTCATGGCGGCTCGGCAGTTCCTTCGTCAATTTGCGCCCTTTATTACCGAGCCCGACTACTCCAAGTACACAGAAGCCGACATCACAAGCGGCAAACTGACCAGCGATATGATCAAGTACGACAGTGCGCTCCCGGACAAGCCGTCGCAGCTCACGCGGTCGCCGGCGAAGAACGACTGGCTCCGCTACAACACGCTCTTCCCCAAGCTCAATAACCTCGAGCTCCCGTCGACCGACGCCACTGTCATTACGGAGCAAGCGCGTCGCAAGGCCAACTATCTCAAGCTCAAGGAAGCGCACTACTTTGGCTCCAAGTTTGACGAGACGATTGCGCCGTGGCAGTCGGCGCTCAATGGGCAGTACGAAGACATTGACAGCCTTGACGAGCTTGAGAACAAATACAAGGAGCTCAAGGTGATCGCGATGGAGGAGACCCCCGAGTACGTTCAGGACCTCTACGGTCTCCAGACGCTCGACAAGCGCGGTGGTCTCTTCCTCCATGAAGCGGAGCATGTCTCGCACGAGTGCTGGGTCCAGGACTTCCTCTCGCCGCGCGACGGACAGATTTGCCAGCACCAGCCCGTGTTTGAAAAGACCGTGTACCCGTTGTTGGCGCCACGCAACTAGATCGCATAGGGAGAGAGCTGAGAGCGCGCTATATGTTTTATGTCTAGCACAAATAACTCGAGTATACGTTTCAGCTGAGACTGGTCGACGTCTGCGGTCGGTTCTTGAAGACAGGGACGTCGGCCTGTCAGTGTGCGTGTCGCCTATCCACATCCTATAATACTGGACACTTCCATTTCTATGGGCAATGGTACAGTGTCCTACTCTGAGATGTCGCGAGTACACAATGGCAACAAATGCCTCCAGCAGCCTGCAAAATCATCGTGGTAAAGACCAGGTACAGGTACGTCGCAGACGATGGGTCTGGACCAGATCCCGTCCCGCGGATCGTCTGCGGTACCGCCAGAATCTGGTGGCATTGGGAAGTCGCAGAGGAGACACTCGGGCGTGGTGATCCGAGAGCATGTCTTTCACTGGGGCGTGGCGCAACGATGATGGGCGCACCTACTGTATTAACCCAACTCTATAGTTCGATCAACAAGACACAAAGTTGACAGCGGTCTCGAGATCTTCCCGCACTGTCACACAGAGCCGCTCTGTACCGCGTGTACTTTTTGCCAGGCACGAGATACCGCAAGGCGGGCCTTGCTCACTTCGGATTTTGCGTTCTTGCCGTCAAGTCTCTCGCTTACCATGTTCGGTCTCCTCTCGCGCTTTCTCCTCACCTCGGCCGCCGCGGTCTTCTCGACTGCTATCGTTCCTACTGACGACGCCCACACGCTCCCCATCTTCTTCTTCCACGGTCTCACGGGCAATGCAACGCATGGTCGCAACCTCCAGGCGAACCTCTCGACCGACGCGCGGCCGTTCGTGGCGCTCAACTTTTGCGAGAACGAGTGCTCGTTCATTGACTTGAACGTCCAAGCCCAGCTTGCGATTGCCCAAATCCGCGGGATCATTGCGAACGACAACCGCTTTGACAATGGATACTCGTTTGTTGGCCACTCGCAAGGCGGAGCACTCGCGCGCCTCGTGATTGAAGAGATGGACGATCACGAAGTCCACACGTTCATTTCACTCGCGGGCGCCGGGAACGGTATCTTTTACGGTCCGCAAGACAACGACTTCTTCCCAGCCAAGCAGTTCATTCGCCAGTTCGCCCCATTCATCAAAGAACCGGATTATACCAAGTACACCGAAGCCGATATCACGAGTGGCAAGTTTGCGCTCGACATGATCAAGTTTCACCGTACAAACCCTGATAAGCAACTCCTCCTCTCGCGCTCGCCGGCTACGAGCGACTGGATTCGCTACAACACGCTCTTCCCCAAGCTCAACAACCTCCAAGAGGTCACTACCCCAGAGGCTCTGGCAGACAAGGCACGTCGCAAAGCCAACTTTCTGAAGCTCAAGGAAGCGCACTACTTTGGTTCCAAGTTCGACGAGACGATCTCGCCCTGGCAATCGTCATTGAATGGGCAGTACGAGAGCGTCGCGAGCTTTGAGGAGCTCGAGACCAAGTACAAGGAGCTCAAGGTCATTCCGATGGTCGAGACGCCCGAGTACGTCCAGGACCTCTACGGTCTCCAGATGCTCGACAAGCGCGGTAGTCTCTTCCTGCATGAAGTCGATCACGTCGCGCACGATTGCTGGGTCCTGGACGTGGTGTCGGCGCGTGATGGCGAGCTTTGTCGCCAACACCCCGTGTTTGAGAAGAACGTGTACCCTCTCCTTGCGCCTGTGTACGACCCCTAATGGCTTCGGTTTCGATGGCCCTTCACTGACGATGCAGTAGAGCGCAATCAATGAGCAAGCTGAAAAGATTGGAATGCATTCACAAGAATGAGACTGGGTGAGCACTCACCGACCTGAGGCGACCTGTTGATGCCTCTGTTCTTCAGTGGCGTCCAATTGAGAGTGTTCTCAGCAATCGCGCATTCGCTCTCGAGGCGAGTGCTTCGGTGTTGCTTGCTTATGGCCAATGAGTAGTGCCCAAATCTGTGAGGTTCAAGTAGCCCATTTCGTTGGATCGACACCGGAACAGGAGGTGCGGACAATGGAGGCTGGAGGCAGCGTATCGGTCGTTGTTTGCAGCTGCTTCGGTTCCTTACGTAAGCCCTCTTGAGCGCACTGCAGAGACTTCAAGGCCGTCTTGATTGGCGGTTTTGGTCTCGATTCGAGCCACAACCCTTGTCCTCGTCTGACGTCCTAATCTTTCTGGGGTCAAGACAGCAATGGCGTCATGTTGACGCCCATTCGAAATGTATGATGCCCGGCCTGACTGAATCGACAGCTGTTTCACGGACAACTTCAACTTCAAGTCTCGATGAGATTGCTCATGTCGTATCATAGGAAGTTCTGCACCTCTTTTGACGTTTGACGTCGGGTTTAGAACAGAATATGTTCAGTAGTTTGCGTGACATTTGCACGAAGAGCAGATCTAGTCGGGAAGAGTCCATTCGACCATACCTCTAGCGCGGAGGTGCAGATACATGGATACTGCGGCTCCGCGGCTGCTTTTGATTATGGCGATGTAACACAGGCGCGTCAAATGTTATTTGCGCCCACGGAGATTGTGCGCGTATGTGGGGATAGACAGAACTGAAGCATCCAACACTACGAAGCAGTTCAACTTCAGTAACTCGCACATGGTCTCGTTTCGAGAGGCACACGACTTGAGCCACAACACATTGTGTGCATTCCCCAGACACAGGGTGAGCCAACGTACTTCTTGCTCCCAGTTCTTCACTTCGCAATTTGCGTTCTCGCCCTCACGTCTCTCATCACCAACCCCTAGCTTGCCATGTTTGGTCTCCCCACCCGCGTTCTCCTCGCCTCGGCTGCCGTGTTCTTGTCCGTTACTGTCGAAGCTGCTGACGACGCCCACACGCTCCCCATCTTTTTCTTCCACGGCCTCACGGGCAATGCAACACACGGCCGCAACTTCAAGGCCAACCTCTCGACCGACGCACGCCCGCTCGTGCCCCTCAGCTTCTGTGAGAACGAATGCTCGTTCACCGACCTCAACGACCAAGCGCAGCTCGCGATCAAGCAGATCAACGGGATCGTCGCGAACGACAACCGCTTTGACCGCGGGTACTCGTTCATCGGCCACTCGCAAGGCGGAGCGTTGGCACGTCTCGTGATTGAAGAAATGGACGATCACAAAGTCCACACCTTCATCTCCCTCGCGGGTATTGGCAATGGGATCTTTTACGGTCCGCAAGAGAACGACTTCTTCCCGGCCAAGCAGTTCATTCACCAGTTCGCCCCATTCATCAAAGAACCGGATTATACCAAGTACACCGAAGCCGACATCACGAGTGGCAAGTTTGCGCTCGACATGATCAAGTTTCACCGTACAAACCCTGATAAGCAACTGCTGCAGTCGCGTTCACCGGCTACGAGCGACTGGATCCGCTACAACACGCTCTTCCCCAAGCTCAACAACCTCCAAGAGACCACGAGCGCGGAGATCGCGGCGGACAAGGCACGTCGCAAGGCCAACTACCTCAAGCTCAAGGAAGCGCACTACTTTGGCTCCAAGTTTGACGAGACGGTCTCGCCGTGGCAGTCGGCGCTCAATGGCGAGTACGAAAGCGTCGCGAGCTTTGATGAGCTCGAGACTAAGTACAAGGAGCTCAAGGTCATCCCGATGGTTGCGACTCCAGAGTACGTCCAGGACCTCTACGGTCTCCAGACGCTCGACAAGCGCGGTGGTCTCTTCCTCCATGAAGCGGAGCATGTCTCGCACGATTGCTGGGCCTTCGACTCGTTGTCACCACGTGATGGTCAGGTCTGCCGCCAGCACCCGGTGTTTGAAAAGTACGTGTACCCGCTGGTTGCTCCTGTGGCCACGTACCCGCCGGTCCAGAACCACTGCTAAGTGCAGAGGGATCTTACGATCAGTCCGTGTTTCAGAAGACCGAGCGCGTCGCGCCTGTGTGCGATTCGCATCGCATTTGGTTTCCCATTCAAGAGTCGTTTACGGTTGATTCACTTGAGCATAATCCAACCGTGAACCGATTCAGGTAGGTATCTGAGATGTTGAAACGATGATGTTGAAGTTGAACTGCCATTCTCACTCAGGATTGATACTACGTAGTACTATACTCTACTCTACCATCAAAGACACTTTGTACTCCGGCTAGTACTCCGGCTCACGGACCACGCCAGCATCATACGCTCGCGATGGCTGGAGCAGCAGCGGCGCCAAGTGCGCGTCAAAGACTGGTTGGAACTCGCAGACCGTGGCCGAGCCCGCTGGCGTCGCGTCGTGAAGCCAGCAGTTGTGTCCGACACCGGCGACCGTACGCAGAAACAAGGCGCCGCGCTTGGCGAGCGTCTTGAGGCCGTACGTATCGGTCGCGTACTCGCGCGTCGACGTCATTGGAATGACTTTGAGCGTCGCGTACTTTGCCGCAAGCGCCGTCGTGCTCGAGACGTCTTCGTACTGACCGAAGATCGACGTTTGCCACGGGGAAATGAGGTCGTCGGCCGGCGACGCAAAGAAATGTGCTGCTTGGAGCCGCACAAAGTTGCGCTTGCGGCGCGTTGCGTCGGCCGTGCTCGCGCGGTTATTGATCACAGGCAAAAACTTGTTGACTTCGACCGGCGACCGCAAGAGGTTGGCCATCGACAGTTGCTGCTGCAGCGCGGGCTGCGCGTTCACGAGCTTGATAAAGTCGAGCTGGAGGCACACCGCTCGCGACCTGGGCGTCCGTGTAGTTGCTAAAGTCAAAGACCGTGGCTGGGAGTACCTTCGGGCCGAGCGATTTGATAAAGACTTGAGTCGGAATGCGGTCGGTCGCTTGTGGGCCGTAAAAGTTGCCGTTCTGGGCGCCGGCAAAGGAGAAAAACGTGTGGACTTTGTGATCGTCCATGGCTTCGATCACGGCGCGCGCGAGGACACCGCCTTGCGAGTGCGCAATGACGTTGTAGCCACTCGCAAAGCGCGAGTCGTTGGCCGTGAGCGAGCGGATCTGGGCGATCGCGAGGTCGACTTGGGCAGGCAGTGCACTCGCTGAGCACGCGTCTTGGCAAAAACTCAGTGCGAGGAACGGGCGCGTCGGCGTCTCGAGGTTTTGCCGGAGGAACGTGCCGGCTTGGGCGTTGGCCGTGACGCCGTGGAAGAAGATCGTCGGCAGCGAGGACGCGGGCGCTACTGGCGCGGCAAGTGAGACCGACGCAGCAGCGAAGAGCGCAAGGCACACGAAGATAAGGCGATGGAGCGACATGATCCCTAGGGGTGGTTTTGGAGAATGAAGGGCCAAGGGACGACCATGCGAGTAGCCACTTGAGGCGCAAGCCGAGTTGACGGGTCCATCGAGTCGGTTATCACAAGAGACAGGTCCATCCGTCTGGTCCTCGCGAAGCCCCTAACTCATACAGTCTCCACTTCAACTTGTTGAAAGTTGCACCAACGATCACTTGGATTAGCTGTCGGGCCATCGGTGACTGATGGCACAATGTGTGCACATCCATCGACCAGAGGGTCACAGCCGAATGCTCTCCAGGCGCATTTAGTCTCTATAAAATAGTGTAGTGCATTGGCCCGAGATCTTTTTCGCGTCTAGTGCGATGAATCCTATCCACACAGCTCGAGTGATGACGGGTCTCGAAGCGCCGCCCGGGGCGGTCGCGCGACTGGTCGCTGACTTCAAGCGAAACTTGGCCGTTGCGCCAACTTGCGAGATCTTTCCCCGCTCAGCGTGCCATAGCCACACACTCAGCTAACCGACGCTTCGATGCGACTGGTCAGCGCTCTCGCCTCACGCTCTCTTTGGTTCTTGAGACAGCGCCCAACGTCCCTGAGTTTCCCAGTTGCCATTTGGCGTTGTTGTTAAGTGGAGTCTATTGAGCGCAATAAATGTACCCTAATATCTTGGTGCCATTTGGCGTGCTCGCGACAAGATCAACTACTCGACCAGAAGACCTTCGGCACAATGGTCCGCTCGGTGGCTTTTATGGTCGCTGCTGCCGTGGCCCTGGGCCTCATCCACGCTGCCACGATACATCGCAACGCCGAACCCAGCGTCGACTGCGAGCTCGGCGAGTGGGAACCTATTGGCGCATGTGACACTGAGACCATGACGCAGCACTTTTTACGCAAAGTGACCGTCGCGCCTCAGGGCACGGGCGCGGCGTGCGACGCCATCCAGCAGGTTCGCCCATGCGACCCCAGCGTCCGTGAAACGCTCGCGCTCAAGCTCACGCCCGACATCCGCGCTGACACGAACCGCGATGGCGTTGTCGACGTCACGGGTTCGTCAGACGTTGCGGCCAAGAACGTCTGGTCGTCGACGCGCGGAGCGATCTTTCTGCCCAACATTGGGGACGCTCTCGGGCGCTGCAAAGACGTTGATGCGCTCGGGAACCCACTCACGAACCTCGAGCTCTCGTGGTGCAATGACGCTTCAGGCGATACCGCCATTACGCCCGAGTACTTTGCGCCGCTCCGCACACTTCCGTTCAACGGAGTTAGCCACACTGGGTACGCGTACGTCGCGACGTACTCGGAGGAGGTCGCGACGCACATCCGTATCTTCTGGAAACCGGATGACGGTGCGGACTGGATGTACATTGATCCAGAGTTCCGCTTTAATGCGTCCTCGATTCGTGCCGGCCTCAAGCTCGGGCTCGACTCGCGCCACGTTGTCACGGGCGCCAGCAAATGGGATGGTTCGATCCACATGCGGTTCACGGTCTTCGACGGAGCTGATTCCAGGTCTGATGAAGTCGCGATGAAGCTTGCGCCCGTGTTGTTCCACCACCACTTGCAGGCCGTCGACACTTTAATTACGCAGTTCTCAACCAATTCGATGCCTTCGCAGCAGACCTTTGTGTCACAACTCGACGCTGCGCGTGCGAAGACCACGGTCCAAAAGCCGCTCGTTACGTTGTCGGACGGGGACATTTGGGTGCAAGATATCATGGAGCCAGGGTACAGCAGCATGCCGGGGCCTAACGGCAAGCCCGTTTCGGTTCGTATCTTGGTCCGCACAGCTGAAAGCACACGTACGGCGGGGCGTCAGGTCTTCACGAAGCTTCGCGGCCGCGGCGTCGGTGCATTCCAGCCGACCGGCAAGGGCACGTTTGGGTTCCGAGAGATCAATTCCGGTGGCAACATCGAGACGATTCCGCCGTACACGAGCAAAGTGTCTGGGATCAAATATCCCGTCGGTTGGATCATCACGGGCAAGCACCACGATCTCATGCCGGCAAGTGCCATGCTCACGTTCTACGAAAGCCAGGGTCTCCAATCTCCGCTCATTTTGGAAACAGGCTGGCTCGTGATTGGCCACGTTGACGAATTCATCTCGTTCCTCCCGGCCAACAACGCACTGGGCTTTACCATCGCGGTCGGAGATCCGATGCTCGCGTACGAAATCCTCCGCCAAGCCAATGCCACGGGCCACGGGGCGACGCTCGCGTACAGTGCCGACCCGAATC
>JAADWR010000337.1:0-11427 GCA_023336345.1 Pythium inflatum | reverse complement strand
TGACTTTGTGGAGCGACGACTGCATGTACTCAAAGACGAAATAGAGCTCTTCTTTGTCGCGAATGACTTCTTTGAGCTGCACGACATTGTCGTGGCGGAGCACACGAAGCGACCGGAGCTCGCGGAGCTGAAGACACTCTTCCCACGTCGGAAAGAGCGTCTTCATTTTCTTGATCGCGACGATTTCGTTGGTCTTGAGGCTCCGCGCTTTCGTGACTTCGCCAAACGAGCCATCGCCGAGGCGCTCGAGGAGCTCGTATCGGTTCATGGTCGCGCTGTCGGTCGGTCCGTCGCGAGGCTGTGCCAGTATTAGGCGGCGCGGCACGATGAATTTTTGGCATGTCGGCTAAATATACGTCGCGTTTGCCTCTGACAGTTCGGATCAGCGGAAATGCACTTCAAGTCAGCACTCACGCAGTGAACTTTGACGGCGACAAAAGGACGAGATGCTCAAGAGCAGACAAATGATTCTGACTTACTTGGAAGGAGCAGCCGCCACTGAACGAAAAGTGAAAAAACTCGATTGGTTGATAGACGACTACGTAACTGAATGCTGTCTCGGCCTCTGACGTGTAGTTTCTTGACCACACGAAGTTGAGTTCGTGTGAACTCATTCTTGACCTCGTTCGGACTTGATAACCGACGCTGACGTCACTTTTGACGCTATCGCCGACTTGGACTGGACTTCGGACTCTGACAGCGCTCGGCCTTGAGTTACGGTACATTCGCTGCGGGGGCCGCACGCGACAGAAGTTACGCAGCAAGCGCTTGAGCAGATTGCGCTATCGTTGGCGATCGTGCTGTCGTTGATCGTTGTGCAGTTGTTGGGACAACACACGCGGTGGCGTCTCTAGCGGAGCCATAACCACACGCGCACACGCTTGGTCGATCGCGTGCTGCAAGCGCGCGCGCTCGTCGTTGTTGAGGTCAAGTCCGATCGGCGGATGGCCAACGACCAACGCGTACACGCGATCTGACCAGTGCTGGCGCCAGATCGGGTCTTCTTGCGGACCAAGCATTGGCTGGCCGCAGAGATGCTGCATGATCGCTCGCAAGCGCGCCGTGCCAACACGCGCTTCATCGTCCAGCAGCCACACGAGCTCATCAATCCATGGGAGGAGCGCACCTTTCGCCACTCGATCAGCGAACTCGAATAACGACATCACGGGAGGGAGAGAAGCCGTTGGAGTTTCCATCGTGGCGGCCGACAGGAGATTGAAGTTGCCGATGGTCTTCCCCGCCCTAAAATCCAATTTCAGCCAATGAGAAGGGAGAAGCATCATGTGGTCCACACGATAATCACTGATGGCTACATTTGTGTGCACGTTGTGTACGGGTTCAAACCGGTGACAATGCCGGTATTTGTGTTGGTTGATGTTGCTCATGCCGCGGAATGGCCGCTCACTCGATCGTTTAGGCTGCCATCACGTTTGCATCGACTCTTGTTGACGAACCTCGTTGTGGACGACCAAGATGTGTGGGAGGAACTGGCCCGCATAGTCAATATCATGCATTGTGCGATGCAGATCGTCTCCGTGCAGCAAAATCGACCTGAAGACACGAGAAGTCAACCCAATTGCTGGGGCGGCTCGCGTACACACTATATCACCCGTGGTTGAGTGTAACGGCCATTGACATGTTGTGTCTCGATCTCGATGAGGGGTTCTCCGAACCGATCATGAGCGTCTACAATGCTCGACCAAGTATCTACGATTTGACCCATCACTGTGGTGACGATTCCTTGACCGACTCAACAAGCCGGTTCTACACATTTGTGCGCGTCCAAGTGAGTGCGCAGTGCTACGACTCGGAAGACGTCAGCACTGCTCCAACATTTGTCGACCCGGAAGTTGAGCATACGGCCGTGATTCCAGCACGCGTTCAAAGCCTCGACGAGCTCCCAAAGGCCGTATGTATTATCATTCGCGGCGACAGTTTCGGTTGGGTTAAGCGTGAACAAGTGATATCGCTAAGGCGTCAGCCCGTCGAACGTGACCCGTCTCCGGTTGTGTTCAATTCCATGGACGCAGGTGCCTCAATTGCTCGAGAATTTCCATTCGATCCAATACCTCGCCATTACAGTACCAGTTGTGGTCCGGTGGACTTACCCACGTTGTTGCCCATCTTGAGTGCCACGCCACGTCTATGAATGTAATCCGATGGCAACGCATTCGACACGTGGTCCTAAGACACGACCAAAGGCTTCGAGAGTGTTCGAAACATGCGACTCCAATCGCTGCGCCTCGTGCTCAGCAATACGAATCCGCAACCTCTCGCCCGCAGCGTGGGAGATGAATCTCCGTCACTTGCGAGAGTTTGTCGCGGATACCGCCAGTCCGTCCTCCGCAACTTCAGAACTGATGGCAAGTCGATTATCGCTCGCAGTCGTACCATCGAGTATATGGTCTGGAACAGGACGCGGCAAGGACGTGTCCCGTATGCACGCTACATCGAGACCCGTCAATCTAGCCGTCGTTTCTTAGATGAGTTTCCTAACAATGCATTCGTCGCACCTGTTCACTAGAGAGTCGCCTTTTTGAGCGCCGTCAAGCACTTGTCGCCAACCAGCGCACTCGACGGCGACGGCCGCCAGCTCCGATCGCCGAGTGGACAACCAGCCGGTTGACACGGGGAGTGGCTGAGATGAGATATGATCTTTGTGTTTGCGACCAGCTATGTGGCGCGGCATCTCTGGATTAAGCTCGACTAGAGAAAAGAGTAAAACGTGTCTGACGACAAGAACTTTTCGATCCTCTGTGCGTTTGAGTTGAGTAGACTGATGGTTAGCTCTTGCTCGTGTGCGACACCATTGATAGGCTCGCACCCTCGTGGTACTGTAGCTCAAACTCCAGCAGAGACATTGACTCTGTCACCGAATATCTCGGACTTGGACGGCATCTACTCTGGTAGTGACACTGTACTCGCAGCAACACTTGAGATTGAACGTTTGTCAACAGGCAACGAAGACAATAGCTGCTGTATTACATCTACTCTTTCGTGAGCTTGGTGTAATTCTCCATCATCCAGCGCAGCGTGCGCGCGACCGAATCAATGTCGACCTTGTGCTTGGCGCTGATAGGGAGCACGGCCATGTCCGTGGCTTGGCGGAGACGCAGCAAGTTCTTCTCAGCGCCACGCTCGTCCATTTTATTGGCGACAACCAACGACGGCCGCGTCGTAATGTTGGGCGCATACAGCTCGAGCTCGCGCTGCAAGTGCGTGAGGTCCTGGAGTGGATCACGGCCTTCGGTGCCGGGTGTATCGACCACGTAGAGCAAGATCTTGGTGCGTTCAATGTGGCGCAAGAAGTCATGACCCAATCCAACGTTGCGATGGGCGCCGTCAATGAGCCCGGGAATATCGGCAACACTGAGGCGGTACGTGTCGGGAAACTCGACGATTCCGACAAACGGATGGAGCGTCGTGAACGGATACGGCGCGATCTCGGGCGTCGCGCGGCTCAAGCGACTGAGGAGCGTCGACTTGCCAGCGTTCGGGTAGCCCACGAGCCCGACATCGGCAATGGTCTTGAGCTCGAGCTCGTAGTACTGCGACGTTCCAGGGGCCCCGAGGTTCTTGCCCTCGGGCATGTGCTTGCGCAGGCGCCCAAAGCTCGTGGTTTTGCCGGCGAGAATGCGGTTTCCGAGACCGGGCTTGCCGCCCACGGCCGCTTGGAACTCGGCGCCGGCGTGATCGAGATCAAAGAGTGGCGTCAAGCGGTCGACAATCTCCACTTCGCCCGACTCGAGGCCGCGCTCGTACTGAAAGGATCACAGTATGAGTCGGTTGTGCGGTCAGTTTAAAGACAAGTAACGTACGCGGTCGACTCGCTTGATGATCGTGCCGCACGGGACCTTGACAATGCAGTCTTTGCCACGCCGACCAGCCGAGTCGTTGGCTAAAGACCATACAAAAGCCAGTCGGTTTCATGAACCAATACAGGGTCCACAAGACCGGACTACGTACGCATGCCGTTGAGACCAGCACCACCACGAAAGTGGTGCGTCGCATTTGCGAGGTTCTGGATCCGGTGGTCCGCGCGAATAAACACATTGCCACCAGCGCCACCGTGACCGCCGTTCGGGCGCTTGCGCATGGCCGACTCGCTGAAAAAACTGCTGCAGCCGTTGCCGCCGTGACCGCCAGTCGCTTTGATGCGGATGCGGTCGACAAACCGGCGCTTCGAGTGCTTGGCGCGACGGACGCTGACTTTCTGCTTGACCTGCTCTTGGACGTTGCCACTGCCACGTGGCACAGTGTCGTCCCAATCGCCCCATTCCTCGTCAATCTCGTTCATGTCGTCGTCGTCAAAGTCTTCGTCGTCGCTCCAGTCGGCTTCCATGTACTCGTCGTCGTCGTCACAATCGTCATCGTCATCGTCACGATCGTCGTCGCGCTTGCGCGTGGAGAACGAAGCGCCTAGTGAGCGTGCGAGTCCGTTGGGTTTTCGTCCAATTCCCAAGCGCAGCGGCGTGGACGACACGGCGCGCGCGAGGCACGAGAGCCGCAACATGGCCGATCGCAGTTTGGAGCTTGTCGCTGGTGGCGCTTGGCTCGGATTACAGCAACATACTAGCACCGTATCGGTCATCTCCATGTTGCAGCAACGACCATATGGTTACGAAACGTAACCGCGTACCCGGTTGGCTAGAATCCTCAAGTTGCGCGAATGTTGCTCCAAGTGTTGAAGCGGGAACGCCGCCATCAATTGGAATCCTCGGCGACGACGGCTACGGCAACCTTCGCGACGGCAACGACGATGGCGCGACGCACAGAGCAGCTCCGCCCGTGGCTTCACGCGCTACGCAACTACGGTGACTTGCCCCAGTGGCCCACGCCCGAGGAAATTGAAGAAGCGCTCAAGACGGGCGTCGTGTGGCTTCGCTGGACGCAGCTCCCGGTGAACGACCAAGCGCACCCTCCGGACTTCTTCTTGGCGTATGAAGCCCTCGAGCTCCTCGCACGGCTCGCGCTCGTTGATCACGGCATGTGGCTCAGTGCTCTGAAGCTCGTGTGGCCGCGTGGCAACACTTTGGGCGGATACGTTCAACTCTCGACCGTTTGAGCTGGGGGTTGAAGTCGAAATTACCGCAGTAGGCCAACTCAGCACGTTGGCCAAGCGACCGTACGTCGAGGACCTAGAGTGTGCTGATGTGTTGGAAGGCTATGATGCTCTGCGGGACGAACTGGAGGCCGAGTTGCGCCGCCTTGAGCGGTCGACCGAGATTCAAGTGCGCGTTTTGCTGGACGAGTTCCCGCTGCGGGCTCTAAAGCCAGAGGAAATGTACTCGAAGATACAGTTCGAGATCCTACAACTCGCCAAGATGCAGGGAGCCCGTAGAGCTACACTGTCAGCCAATTATCGATGGAAGCAGCTTTATCGGCTCGTCAAGGTTCAAGGAAGCGCGTTCATCGATATGTACGGGGATCCCTCGTTACGCGTCGAAGACATCGCTTCGTGTGACGTGCGGGCGCCACTATTTTCCCTTTATGATGACTCCGAGGAAGAATCTACTCGCATCTCAAGACTCCAACGGTTATTCGTCTCCCCGGAGGAGTATGGGTTTGCTCCCACTGATTGCGTAGAAGTGATCGTTTTCAGCACCTCACGAACGTTGGAGGCGATTTCTCGGCCGTATTGTGCAGCAATACCACACGCGAAATCGTTGTGGAAGGCCTGCGCACTGACGACGAAGAGCCAAATGTGCGGCAGCGGCTGATGGACGGGATTGCCCTGTGTGCGTTTGGGGCGTCAGCGCAAGTGGATACTGTGGCGCTTCGATTCGACTTTGACACGGCCGATGTTCAAATGCTTGAGCGCGCGTTGGCTGGTGGAAACGCATTCGACAGACTATTTCCAAGTGCAGGGATGTCCGATGGTCGCGAGTTTATGGTCGCAACAGCGTCGAAGTTCTTGCTCTCTCTGCCAGGTAGTATCGATGCACCAAAAGTGGTCCGCCTTGGACGCCCGATCAAGGAGCTTCGTGTCCTCAGTGAGGATTCCCCGTGGCTGAGCGTGCTACTGCCCGGATGGGGCCAAGATTGGGTTCATAGGTCCGACGCGGCGCTAAACAAGCAGACGTCACAAGGCACAGTGTTTCAGCGGAAGGGACTTGGCTTGCGTCGTTTGATTATTGAAGATGACGCCTTTCCGGATCGGCCTGTTCTTGAGCTGCTCCGTGTGGTCGGTGCAGACATCAGAGAGATCACGATCGAAAGGACCAAGATTATCAAACCAGATTGGATTCAAGACATGTGCCTCGCTTGTCGCAAACTCAAAGACATTCGCTTGCACGTGATAAACGGCGAGGCGTTCAAGACCTTGACACAATGCTACCGAGATGGCTTGTGCCACGCCGAGCGTTTGACTTTCGACTCAATCTGTGGGAATCCAGAGTTGGAATGTGTTTTCTCAGTCTTTGATCGGCTTGCCCACGACAATGAGCCCGTGACTCATTGCCTCCGAGACCTTACATTCTCAATCTGCATCGAACGGCAACTGTTCCCTCAAGTCGTCTCACGTCTGCGGAAGATGCTCAAGCAGAACCAATTGCTGTGGAATCTCGACTTGCGCGTTGACGTGGTTGACCAAGTCGCCGAAGATGAAGATCATGCTCAGTTCAGATCCATCGTCACACGTTTCCACGACCAAAACGTCGCAGTTCGTGCGTCACCATTGCCAATTGCGAGCAAAGCGGCTGTCCTTTCGGTCCTCCGTACCGGTGATCAGTTGTGTTTTCGCCATCTCGATACCAACTCGATCGGTCGCATCTTCCAGTTTGCTGCAAACTGCAAGAAGCGCCGTGTTCAGCTAGCACTCGAGGGACAAGACCCCGAACATCTGGAGGAGCTTGAGAGGTTCGTGCAGCAGCAATACTACGTAGTAGTAAGCGAAGCAGAAACAGAGAAACCCGTGCGTCTTCTTTACGCCAACCAAGGCGATTCACTGTCAGTCTCATTCACATGCTACGTAGCAATTTCCGTTTCGTTGAGTTCGAAACTGTTGGATTGGTCAATCCACGCAGCGTGGCCGTGGTGCTCATTTACCGACGCCTTTGTGGAAGTAAAGCCAAACTCCTGTCAATGGCACCGAAACCTCGCTCATCACTGAAAAGATTCGTCGATCAACTATCGTGTTGAGCTGTTCTGAGGCGTTGACGTCAAGACCAGGAGCAAATGATGTTGGGATCTAGCTCGTCCTTCGTGCAGTTACATTGGTGGCAGCCCTCACGGCGAGTGATCATCACGATGATCATCACGGTGATGATTACACCGCACAGCACAGTGAACCAGCAGCTCAGCAGGAGAAACTCATTCTTGCCCGCACTTGCGCCGCCGCTGGAAGGCCCAATGGTTATCATGACGACTGATCTATACACCCACTGGAATGTGATGGAGCGGGCATGTACTGAATGTGGGCTCTGCTGTCCCAACGCGCTTGTATTGGAGCCTACTACCAACAACAACCGAGCCAACAACAACATCAGCCATGCCAACAACAACAAAACCAACGCCAACCAACAACAACAAATTCACGTACCCTTCCAAGGATGATCACCCAGCGGTGGTGCGTCCGCAGTTTAGTCGCATGCGTTTGGTCCGCGTTTAGACATTATTCGCCATGGCTGCGGACGCTGTGGCCATCGTATCGACGATCTATCATGCGGATTTTGCCAACATTCACGTTGCCGCTCCTGGACGTATATTCAAGCGGTTAGTCCTCCAACAAATGCCACCGCTGGGAGAAGAGATAGACGTAACACACTCGTACGCTGTATACCGTCCAAGGCGTTGCGTGGACGAAGTTTAGGCGCTCACGGCCGCTCCATTTACACGCCACAGCCCGCGCAAGTTGTTGCGATCGCCCATGCCTGACTGAATCAGCCGCTGATCGGCTCTGTTTCTGCGGGAAAGATCGCCCTCCAACAAAATCCAACGAAATCGCGCTAAATACGCTTTGCGAACTTTCTGACCGGCTTTGAGCTCTTCCACGCAACGATATGGGTTCGCCCACGCTGCGAGGATTTTGCATCATCGTCGACGAGAACCGGAGTTCGAGATGCGAGCAAAGGCATCGGTCGTACCATTGTATAGTCAGTCAGTGCCGCAAGAGTCATTGGTGGTAGAGCAGCTGGCGTTGACGCGATGGCCCAGGAAGAACACAATCGAAAGAGGATGTTAAAACCAGTGTCTATTTTACTACTTCCAGCCGCAAGAGCACCAGTCCCATCGAGACACGAGACGTGGGTTCTGCGGCCGCCGCCAACTCGAAACAGATTCAGTCTGCAGTCGGCGGTTTTTTGTGGGGACTTTTTGGTGCACGAAGCGCTATACACACATACCCTCGTTCCCATGAGGAGGCGTCTCACGCTCTGCGAAGCGCAGTATTCTCGTACCCTCACTTCCACGAAGAGGTCGTCACGCCCCAACTTACCTAGCGCACCGCATCTCCAGACCAGCGCGCGCGGGTGGGCCTCTGGCAAATAGCTTTGTCCAGGGCGATTCGCGCTGCGGCCAGCGGTTCTTGGTCGGGGACTCGGGTGGGAAGCGCTGTACACACATACCCTCGCTTCCACGAGGAGGTCTCTTGCTCCCACTTGCCTTGCGCAGTGCAAATTCCAGAGTGAGGAGCACGAGCACGCGCGCGCGCCCGCCGACCTCTGCGTCCCACAAAGACCACCAACCAACATTCCTTTCCAGTGAAGTTGGTGGATATCTGAGAAAATCGAAGTTTCTCAGACTGACGGTTCAGAGTCCCTCGTTTCTCACGGATATATATGGTGTTTGAGCGTCTGATTCCCCAGCTGTTTCGATGGAACATTCGACCAAATATTCGAAGCGAATGAATCTCGTGACAAGCCAACGAAGCCAACGAAGCCAACGAAGCCAAAGCCCTGGTCCGTTTGGTCGAGGCACGACTTGTCTGCACACTGCTCTCGTTCGTGTGTTGATCGCCCCGCGGCGCGTCGTCATTGCACAGCAGAATGTACTACAGTACCATCAGCTCAGGCGTGCAATGCATCCCGAGCCAGCCAGAACTCGTAGCTGATAGTCATTCATGTCGGCACTGGTGGCGCGGATGAGAACGGCCATTCCGTCGTCATCACATCATAACGGAACGGCTAGCGGGGCTCGAGTGGTAGCACGATCACACAATGACACAATTTCTGAGTTTAAAGGGGTGGTCGTGTTGAAAGCTACGTCACAGAAGAGGAAGGCTCGATGTCGGCAACTGTCGGCGCTACACAACACACTGTCAGTTCTCGAAACGCGCACGTTTCTCTTGAGTTTCTTCTTGAGCGTCCAACACTCGCTTGACAGTCTTCGAAGACTCGGAGCCAGCGACACTCGTCGCAATCGTCGTACTTGGAGCACCGTCAGCAGCAGTCTTGCCGCTCACATCCTTCGTGACGCTCGTACTCTTCTCGCCGTTCGCAGCCTTTCCGTCGTCCGCACCATTACTGTCGTTCGCAACCGTCTTGACGTATGTGTTGTTGGCTCTGGCCTCTATTCGGTTGTCTCTCGAGCGCGTATTCATCATGCGTCGTCGCAACTGCAACGCCGTTGCGGTCGGCTGTGACGGCACATCTGGAGTGTGCTCGACGGGCGCTGCAACAGCAAAGCTTGTGCTGTCACCGTCCGTGGCCGTGAGACCAGACTGGCCCGTCGTGACTCGACCAAAATATGGTGGCACCATCGGAGACGACGTTGTCGAGATCGGACTGATGGCGGAGGGCACAAGGCTGACGATTGGAGCAATTGGAGACGAGCTGGTACTGGCAGCGTACACGAGAGCGTTTTCGCTGGTGCCATTGGCATTTGCTTGGGCGGACGGAGCGGTCTCGCTCCGCGTGGAAACCTTGGCAGCCGGCGGCGACGATGCCGTCGAGCTCGGAGACATGGCACACGGTACCAAGCTTCCGCTCAAGCTTTTCTCATTCGCACACGCCGACTGGGTCGTCTTCACGAGAGCAAAGAGCGACGACGACGGCGGAGAGGTTGTCGAGGAACCAGGAGCCATGGCGTTGGGGACCCGACTTGTGCTGTGGCTGTTGACGGTCGCGTGGGCGGACAAGCCGGTCTGGATGGGAGTAGCACGCGACAATGTCGGCGTCAAACTCGAACTCGCGGCATCCGGAACGAGGTTGCTGTATGGGCCGTTCGTAGTCGCCACGCGCATGGGCATCGACGGCGAAATGCTGCTCGAGTGATCGCTCTCGAGAGCTTCCATTGTCGAGACTGCTAATTCGAGCAAAACTCCCGAGGACGAGCGGTCTTGGATCAACGGCGTTTCCGATCCCGCACTTGGGCTCGGCGTGTACATGAGCCACCGAGTGATATCATTCCCATCGGGCGTCGTCGTCACGGGCGTCGTCATGGCCGCGCTCGCACTTGGTGAGCTTGGTGAGGACGGCGTGGACGGCGTGAGCTGCGAGTTTCGCGTTGAGTCGGCAGGCGAACCATTCGGTGACACATCCGCCAGCGACCCGAGCGACGACACTGCTGGACTCGCTCGAGATTCTTGGATAGAGGCAGAGGGAGACGCCAACGTCGGAAAGGTCGGATGCTGCGTCTCGTCGGCTTGGCCTTCGTGCGCAGCCGCGGAACTTGCATTGTAGCGCGTTGGCGGGACTCCTTGACCGTCCAGCACCGCCGTCGTCAAGATAGCATAAGCAATCAGAGTTAGAGGCGACATATCTGGAGACGACGCGAGACCTGGAGCTGCGTCGGACGTTGTGGGTGTACGCGCCGACGCTGGAGAGGCCACAGCCACAGTGAAACGTGCTGACGGCGAACTGGCTAAACGATCGCGCTCGAGCGCTTCCACTGTCGCCTCCGAGAGTGCGATGAGCGATCCTGGTGAGAGCACTGGTTCAGGCGACGCCGCTGAAGCTGTGCGTGGGGGGTTCGCGACGAGATGAGCGCTGGCCGCGTCTTCAATCGCACCAGCCGACTGCTCAGGCGCCGTAGGCGTAATTGACGTCGTTGGCGTGGTTGGCGTGGTTGGCGTCGTTGGCGTCGTTGGCGTTAATGGCGTCAATGACAACGAGACCGAGCGCGGGCTCGCGCCGTGTGCCACGGCAGGCGCGTCCGCCGATTCGCGCGCCTTTTCTCGCGCTGGAACGGCCGCCGTGGCCGTTGACATCGCGTCAGTCGCGGCCGTGGGCGGTGGCGCGTGGGGAATCGCGTCGGCGACGTCGTGCTCGCGCTCAGCTGCTTCCACCGGGCGCTGGCGGCCGGCGGCTGCCGTGTCGGTCTCCTTATCCATGTCTTCTTCCTTCTTGTTTTGGAAATGAATGTGGGCTCTGCTGTCCCAACGCGCTTGTATTGGAGCCTACTACCAACAACAACCGAGCCAACAACAACATCAGCCATGCCAACAACAACAAAACCAACGCCAAGCACCAACAACAAATTCACGTACCC
>JAADWR010000336.1:0-11454 GCA_023336345.1 Pythium inflatum | reverse complement strand
TGGCACCCGAGTTATCGGCGCAGTTCATCACGGCACCGACCGGAAGACCGAGCGTAATGCGGTACTTCGCACCCGAAAGACCACCACGTCCTAATCAGCGCAAAAACCTTGTGAGCTCTCGGGACAATCGCGAGGAGCTCCATTTGTCCTTCCGCCTGTCCGCCACTGCCACTACGACGCGCGCTGCTTGCTGTTGCAGACGCTGCCGCGCGGTGGAGGGGAGCGGAGAGAGGAGGTGGGAGGAGAGGAGGACGGGAACGTACCCTTGCTAGCCATTGTTACGTCTTGTAAAGAATCACGACTGGATTGGCCCGAAGCTGCGGCGACATCATGGAGCCACTCGCACCCCTGCCAACCAACGGGTTAGACGCAAGAGGGCTTGTAATGAAGACATTTACGGTACGCACCCTTTCAACAATTCAGAACTGAATTGAACCTGTGTAATCAAATATTGGGAACGAGAGGCAAACATCGTACAAAAGAGGGAACAGGGTACGCACCAAACACCACTGAAAATGGTGCAGTGGGTTGGAAGCAGTCGGCGGAGAGTATCGGCGCGATGACGGACTATTGGAAGTCGACTGAGCGTCACTACTGCAAGCACTGCAATGTGTGGATGCAAGGCGACAAGAATGTGCGTATTTTGTTGGCGTTACAGATTCCCAACAACAACACTGACTCGTGTTGGTGGACGCAGAGCATTCGCCACCATGAACAAGGCGGCAAGCACAAGGGCATGGTCGACGCAGCGCTCAAGCAAAAGCGCAAAGAAAAGTCGAACGCGCTGCACGCCGAGCGCGATCTCCAGCAGCAGCTGCGTGACATTGAAAAGGTTTGTATTGGTATTGGCGATTGTAGCTCTTCAACCCACGCTCACGCCTGTCTTTCGTAGGCAGCGCATGCAAAGTACGCGCAGGATCTCGCAGCGGCTGGCGCACCGCCACCACCGCCGCCTCGCCCAAACCACAGCCAGCAGCAGCGGCAGTCGCGCGGACACCATGAAGACAGCGGTCACAGTGGCGCAGGCAGACGCGCTTTTCAAGTAGAGGATGAAGAAGAGCCCGAGCTGATGCCGCCGAAAGAAGACGACAAGGGCATTTACGCGGTGCGTGGCGTCGTGTACCTCGAAGGCAAGCGTCACGAAGAGCAGCTCGTGGCCGGCAGCGCGTGTCAAATCTGGGTCGAAGAAGCGGAAGAGTGGCTCGATGCCCTGATTGACAAGGCGGTTGTGACGCAAGTGCCAAATACCGACATTCGCTTTCGGCGGTTCTCGATCACATACATGCTGCCTGGCGCCGCGACTCCTGTGACAGAACAGGAACTGTCATCCGATCGGCTCCGTATCAAACTGCCCGATGGTATGTCGATTGAAGACGCTCAACGCATGGTTGAGAAGATCGCGACGGGCGAGGCAAACACCATCGAAGAAGCGCACATTCCCGTCGACGAGACGACCGGCATGGGCGAGTGGAGTACCGTTGTTGTTCACGAGATTGACGAGAGCGAAGAAGCGGTTGCACAGCGAGCGGCTGAGGCCGAAGCCGAAGAGGCCAAGCGCATGGAAGACAAAAAGCGCCAAGACACGCTCGACGACTTTTCAACGCAGGGCGACAACGCGCTCGGCGCATTCAATCCATGGGGAGGCAGCTACAAGGGCATTGATCTCGACAACGAGTCGGCCAGCGCCAAGAAAGCACGCGCCGAAGAGATTATGATTGAAGCCGATGGCGACGTCGGCTTTAAGAGACGTCCCAAGAGTAGCGACAACGGCGTGGCCTCCAAGAAGAAGAAACAGCGCAGAATACGAAGCGAAGACGACGACTAGTCAAAAAGACCATGGTGATGTGAGAAATGTTCGGTAATTTTCTTTATTAGCGACACCATCACACCCGCCACGAAAGTACAGAGCTCTCTTGCGCAGCGTCGTCGATCTAAGGACTCTTGGCTGTGAGAGAGGTCGCCCCGTGTCCCGAGACGAGTCGCTGGTGCCGAGAGCGAGACGACGGAGGTAGAGCTCTTACAACTTGCCGCCCTCGGCCTTGACGCGCTCGGCGTCAAGGTAGGCCGTGCCGTACGGCAAAAACTCGTCGCTGTGCGTGCGAGCAATGGCCGTGTAGTCGGCGGCCTGCTTGGACACGTCCTTGATCTCGTCTTCCGAGAGGTCGCGGATGTACTTGGCCGGGTTGCCGGCCCAGAGCTGGCCCGACGGAATCCGGCGGCCCGGGGGCACGACGCTGCCAGCAGCGATGATCGTGTTCGACTCGACGAGCGCGCCATCGAGAATGATCGAGCCCATGCCAATGAGGACGTTGTTCTCGACCGTGCACGAGTAGAGCGTGCAACCGTGGCCGATGGTCACGTCGTTGCCGATCGACGCGCCAGGCGCGAGACCAGGGTTCGAGGTGCTGGCCGTGTGGATGATCGTGCGGTCCTGGACGTTCGTGCGGTTGCCAATGCGAACCTGGTTCAAGTCACCTATGATGATCGAAACGTCAGTATACCTTGTGGCAGAATTCAAGAGTCCAAGGGAAACACGCACCGCGAATGACGACGTTGTACCAGACCGAGGCGTCGTTGCAGATCTCGACGTCGCCAATGACCGTGGCGTTCGGCGCGACCCAAACGTCGTGCGCAATCACCGGCTGCTTGTCGTACAAGTTCATGACCTGACGGTGGCGCGAGACTAGCGACACAAGCGGCATAAGCGTCCACACTTCTCCAGCCTAGATCCCAACAATAGCAGCACGTACATCGCTCGGCGTTCTGGCCGAGGACGCGCAGACCGAGGCGGTCGAGTGCCTGGCCAGTCTCCCGCACGGCGCGGCCCAACTCGAAGGTCACCTTACGGATCATCTCGTGCTCTCGTGTTTATCTATGCACACAAACACCGTCAGTCATTCAGTATGGTACACGGCCGGCCGCGCGGACGTCCACAAACCACATCGTCCGTAGGACGAGCAGTGTGTGGACGCGTCCACAGCGGCCGAGGCGACGCGGGCGCGACGAGCGGCGGCACGCACCTGGTGGCGATCGAATTGATTCCGAGGAGCTCAGAAGGGAGCGGTGGCTCAACACCACTACCACAAAGCGTCTCCGTATCCGGATTCCATACAATCTTCAAAGTGAAATTATCCGGATAGCGATCTGCCACCTCCGCACATAACGGTGGTCCAGTTAGCAACTCGTTACGTTCTTAACGAGCACATACTGTCCTGAGCTATTTTGTACCCCTCGGAGCGATTACAGACCGCACTTAAGAGTGATGGTTGATATGCTGCAAACTTCAACGTTCCAGACAGCAAAGGAAAGAGCGGTTCGCTACGAGTTCAATGAACCGATTCTCGCTGAGCCAAGCTTGAAGTGCGTCTAACCACGAGGGTATTTCCGCATCGTCTAGCGGTTGACGATGTAGTACAAGGTTATACGCTTCCGATACATTCGCCAACCGCCTGCGCCAACGCCAACGAGAGTTTGTCCAAGTGGAGTGTGCACAACTACAACCTCGAGCCGCCAGCGTGGTCACACGCGCGGCTACTGCGCATTATCCCTTCATCGTTTGTCGACGACGACGTCGGCGAGCTACAACGTGGTGCGTGCGGTCATTGTGTCCTGCTCGCTCACGCAACTTACCGTACAACGATTGTGTATGGCGCCTGTGGAGGCACTACTGCCTTCTTGTGTCGCATCTTCAAACTGACCTCGTGTCGTGTCGCCCATGAAAACCTCACCGGCACAGGAAGATCCAATGGCGACGCCATCGTCATTTACCAATTGCGACAGAGCATGCGTCACCACGTTCGCGCATTTACGTGACACCAACTGAACGGCCAGTGTAGCGGGTTATTATCCTGTGAACTGATGGACGTCACGAAAGCAACCTACTCTGTGATGCGGTCCACAGCGCAACATCTCAGTCAATAGTGTTCGACCCACACGGCGCGTGGGACGTCGGTCGTTGCAAAGTCACAGATCAATCTCGCGACGTCGGAGTTCAGCTTGCCAAGCGCATCGTTCGTCTCTTGTCCCTTGCGCCGAATCACACTCACGAACGCGCGGCGGGCCCCGGCACTGAATGGAAACTGCGCCTTGTCGTTCTTGCCGTCGGTGATTGCAAGCATCTCTCTCGTCGTGGAGCAGTTTTCGTTTGGTACGTTCGTTTCGATAGATCCGGTGACGGGGAGGGCGCACTCCACACAAACGTTTTCACGGGATATCCGTGCGCAAGGGCATGCCGAACGCCCTCTTGATGGAGACCCTGGTTCGCACCGACCGTCATGATGTGCAGCTTGGATAGTCGAGACAGACACGTTTCCCAGGCCGTTTTAGACGGAGCTTGGTAAGCACCAAAGCGGTTGTAACAGACGATCAACAGTGACTTCAGTTCGAGCTCATAGAGGTCGTTGTCCTGGGTGATTTGATCGTCCCATTCGTGAAACAGGTCGCCGTGGTGCTGCACGCGGAGCTGCTGCAAGCTTGGACACGTCCGTAAGACCTCAAGCAAGCGTGAAGTGTTCATATAACCCCACGCGAAAATGTCCAGACTTGTGACACACTCCACCAGTGGCTTCAGAGAGGCTAGTGGCATTGAAGCGTTCGCATGGAGGTGTCCAAGACGTACGCCACTGAGAGTACCATCCTCCGCAGAGCGGTGCCGAAGCTCGATGATGTTCGTCTTGGCGATCCAGCCGGGACCTAGGTGGGGAATCACGATGCACACAGCGTGTGGAAGATCTTCAAGCTGGCACGCAGTGTACTTGCGGATGATTGTCAGGAAGCCTCCAGCTTGAATTTTGTCCATTGTTGCGCCTCGAAGCGAGCGATCGCAATAGCATTTCGTGCCGTTGCGCACGCTCACGAACGAGTACCGGACGCTAAACGGGTCTTCTGGGTCTTCTTCTTCTTGTGGCACGGTGTCGTCTTCATCACCGTACGCAATCCGGTACAACGAGGCATGGGCAGTAAGGAAGCTTCGAATAGGTGCGGCAGTCGCCTCAGACATATCCCAGCTTTTAATGTCGATGAATTTGAAGCCACGGATCTTGAGTCATGGGTGAAATACGGTGTACGCGAGCCACGCCCAGCCGTGCGCATCCATGCTCTGCCGTCCAGGGCCCGCTACATGCGCTTGCAGGCGGAGGTTGGAGATATCACTGACCGTCAGCGACGAAAAGAGGATCTCGACTTGACGCGCCGACGCGCGACGAAGCCCAACTGACAATGTCTGGACGCGACTCGAGCCTTTGGATCGGTTCTGTTTCGTGGCATGCATAAACCGCTCCAGTGTGTTCTCGCTCATGCGTTCCACCGTGATCTCGACAACCGGAACAGTGACGCTGCACTTTGAAGGATTCGAGTGAGCTTCTCCAGTTGAGCATCGTCGGCAATGGGTCTGATGGAGAAATCACCCGATAGTTCCGTGAATCGAACGAGAGGGAATCGAATCTTGCCGGCAAGAAGAGATGACCGCTGTGCTGAAGGTGCTCCGTCATTGTCGCTCGTGAAATCCTTCGAGAGGGTACTGATCTTGTGGAAAGGTCATTCAGTGGGAAGCCTTCGCCCAAGCGGACACCCATTTCGATAGCACACTTGAAAAACTCATCTTCATCGACGTGCGCAAGAAGGACTCGCACGCAGTGGCGCACAAGCGGACTGCTGTCGAGGTTACTGTCCAAACCCGTGAACACCCCGCACGACAGCGTCGAACCAATCGGCCGCCGACGCCAAATTCTCGTCATCGTTGTGGTCTGTTTCGTTGTCTTCATCTTCGTCGTCGCTCCCTTCTTCATCGTCGTCGACGTCACTGTCGTCTCCGTCACTCTCGTCATTTCCGCCCAGGACACTTTGATCGTCTTCGTCTCCGTCCGAACATTCGTCGTCGTCTTCTTCGTCTTCCTCGTTTTCCTCTGATTCTTCTTCATCGTCTTCATCCTCGTCGACGCTCTCGTCGCTGTCGTCGCCCTCGTCATCAATCGCGACGTCAAACTGCCGCGAGAACGGCAGCTCGAGTCGAAAGCGAGGGAACGCCGAGCCCTTCCACCAGCTCGGAAAGAACGCGTACGCATCACTCACAGTATATCTCCCACTGCGAGCGACAGCATCGATCACGCGCTTCCAAAACAGCGCATTCTCGTCGCCGCCAAAGCCCGCACACCGCGACAGCATCGTCCACACAACACAGACGTCGCGCGCATTCGCGATCCACGCCCGCGCGTGGCGGAGCTGGGGATGAGGAAACATGTGCAATGCCGGTACGCGGATCTCGAGCCACGCGTACGTTTCGCCGCCAATGTCCTCGGGCGTCTCGGCCTCGGCCACGGTCACATGTCCACGGATCGCTTCCGCGACGTCCGTGGCGATCGCCCACGCGTGATCGTCGCTTAGCGTCGCGCGCAGACACTTGGTCGGTCGGTCGTCGGCCATTAGTTTCTTCTTCTGGGTTGATTCTTGTGAGAGGGAAATGTGACCCGCATCAATATTGAAAAATTCGCGCGAAACTACTTTCGCGCGCTTTTTGACCCGGCCGTTGCCGATTGGCTCCAGTTCCTTGGAAATGGATCGCTTGGTCTTACTGGTCCTCCCGCCACGTCGCCCATGCGAACATCGGCCACGGTATGCCAATCGTGGTGGATGATCAGTACTTTTCGTTCGGCTGGAACGTACCAACATGACGGGGTTGCAGCTAACACCTGCGGATGACGCACTGCCGCAAGACGCCAACGTCGTTTGCCAATTGCGGTGGAGCTTGCGCTCAACCCGTTCGCGCATTTTACATGACACCAAGAGAACGACCAACGTGGCAGGTTTTATGTGTTGAACTGACGAACGTGAAATAAACTGCCGAGACTGTGTGCTGAGACGAAGAGAGCGACCCACAACTCAAAACTCGGTGACCCACACGAGGCGTGGGACATCGGTCGTCGCAAAGTCGCAGATCAACTTCGCGACGTCGGAGTTTAGCTTGCCAAGCGCATCGTTGGTCTCTTGTCCCTTGCGTCGAATCACGCTCATGAACGCGCAACAGGCTTCTTTGCTCAACGGAAACTGCGCCTTGTCGTTCTCGCCGTCGGTGACTGCGAGCATCTCGCGCGTCCTGGTGCGTTTCTCTTCGGTCGTCCGCTTCGGCGTATCCAGCGCCTCCGTGCATGCGCTCCATACAAACTTTTTCACGGGATCAGCGCATTTCGAACGCCCGCTTGATGAAGACCATTGTTTGTGCCAATCGTCGTGACGTGCAACTTCGACAGTCGGGAGAGACACGTTTCCCAGGCCATTTGCGACGGAGCTCGAAAGGCACCATTGCGGTCGTAGCAGACGATCGAGAGTGACTTGAGTTCGAGCTCGTGGAGCTGGTTGTCGTGCATGATTTCGTCGTCCTATTCGTGGAACAAGTCGCCGCGGTGCTGCACACGAAGTTGTCGCAAGATCCGACACGTACGGAGGACCTCAAGCAAGCCTACAGTCGTCATTTTGCCCCAATCGATGATGTCGAGGGTCGTGACAAACGAAACCATTGGCGTCAACGCGGCCAGTGGCATAGACGGGTTCGCACGTGGACGCCCGAGGCGCACACCACTGAGGGCGTTATCCACCGCAAAGAGGTGGCGAAGCTCAGTGATGTTCTTCTTGGCGATCCAGCCTGGACCGCGGTACGGAATCACGACGCACACAGCATCAGGAAGATCTTCGAGCTGGCTCGCAGTGTACTTGGTGATGATCGTCAGCGTGGCTTCAGCTCGGAATGTGCCGATTTTCGGGCTTCGAAGAGACCGATCACAATAGCATTTTGTGCCGTTGCGTACAATCGCGAACGAGTACCAGACGCAAAACGGGTCCTCTGGATCTTCTTCTTGTGGCACGGTGTCGTCTTCTTCGCCGTACACGATCCGGTACAACGAAGCATGGGCAGTCAGGAAGCTTCGTACGGGCGCGGCATTCGCCTCCGACACATCCCAGCTTTTAATGTCGAGGTAGTTGAAGCCGAGGGTCATGAGCCATGGGTGAAATACCGTGTACGCGAGCCACGCCCAGCCGTGCGCATCCATCGTCTGTCGTCCATGGCCCCCCATGCGTGCTTACAGGCGGAGGTTGGAGATTTCACTGGTTGTCAGCGACGAAAGAAGATCTCAATTTGACGCGCCGACGCGCGATGGAGTCCAACTGCCAATGTCTCAACGCGACTCGAGCCTTTGGGTCGGTTTTGTTCCATCGCGCGCATAAACTGCGCCAGTGCGTTTTCGCTCATGCGGTCGGCCGTTGGATTGATCTCGACAACCGGAACAGTGACGTTGCAGCGTTGAAGGATTCGAGTGAGCTTCTCCAGCTGAGCGTCGTCGGCAATGGGCGTGCCGAAATCAATCGATAGGTCAGTGAATCGAACAAGAGGGATTCGAATCTGGCCAGCGAGAAGGGACGACCGACGTATCGATGGGGTTCCACCTTCATTGGCACTTGTGATATCCTTCGACAGGGTACTGATCTTGTCCGCGAGATCCAATAGTAGGAAGCCCTCGCCCAAGCGGACACCATTCTTGACCGACCACTTGAAAAACTCGTCTTCATCGACGTGCGCTAGCAAAACCCGCAGGCAGTGGCGCACAAGCGAGCTGCTTTTGGGCCGATCGTCCAATCCAGTGAACACCCGCACGACAGCGTCGAACCAGTCAGCTCCCGACGTCGTCTCTTCGTTTTCATCGTCTTTATCGTCTTCGTCCTCTTCTTCACTGTCGTCCTCGTCCATCTCTTGGTCTTCGTCACTCTCTTCGTCCACTTCATCATCTTGATCACCGTCGTCTTCACCCTCTCCGTGATCGTCCTCGTCTCCGTACAGTTCTTCTTCGCTGTCGTCTCCTTCATCCTCATCTCCACTGTCGTCACTGTCGTCACCGTCGTTCTCTGACACATCCACTGACGGACTCGAGAACGGCAGCACGAGTCGGAAGCGCGGGAACGCCGACTCCTTCCACCAGCTGGGGAAGAACGCGTGCGCGTCGCCGAGATTATGAACGCCAAACTGATCGAGGAGCCGCTTCCAAAACAGCGCATTCTCGTGGGCTCCAAAACCAGCACAGCGCGACAGCATGTCCCACACAACGCAGACATCGCGTGCGCGCGGCCCACGCCCTGGCGCAGCGGACTTGGGGATGGGGAAACGAGTGCAAGGGCGGTACGCGGATCTCGAGCCACGCGTACGCTTCGCCGCCAATGCTGCCGGGCTTCTCGGCCGCGGCAACGCCCAAACGACCGCGGATCGTTTCCGCGACGTCCGTGGCAATCGCCCACGCGTGGTCGTCGCTCAGCGTCGCGCGTAGGCGCTTGATCGGTCGGTCGTCAGCCATTGCTTTCTTCTTCTGGGTTGATTCTCCAGTAGACGCGAATGTGGCCCGCATCATCATTGAAAAATTCGCGCGAAACTACTTTCGCGCGCTTTCGATACGGTTACGTATCCTTGGTGGACGGAGGAATCACCTCGCGCCGCGTCGCCCATCAGAAGAAAGATGTTGTCGGAAGCTGTGCTCACGATCGACCGACTGGGCTTCAGTCACGCGGTGCAATCGTCGTCGTGGGCTCGGCCACGTCCTGTACCAAGTACTCGTGATGACCCGCGTCTCGACAGTCGCGTCGGTGGATTGCAGTGGCAGTGACGCTCGCCTTGTTGGCGCTGCCCTGTCACCTGTGGCTCTGACAAAGCGACCGATCACGCAACTTTGCTGTGGCATTCTGTTCGATGTGACGCAGCGTCAGCACCATCTCGAGCGACTCGCGTGGCTCGCATATGCGCAGTGGTATCGCCATCGTCGGTGTCCGTCCGTGCCGCTGGCGTTGGCGCTGCGCTCCCGTGGCGCCGCCATCACGGCGCGCGAATGCGAGTACATTCAGATCCTCTTGGCGCAAGCTACACCGCTGCGTGACGTGTGGGCGAAGCGCTCCGGCGGCGATTCAACGGGCGTGACGACAAGGTCGCCCAGTTGACGGTCGAGTGACCGCCGTTGGGCTCGCAGCCGTGCGACTTGCGCACGGGACGCGGCTGTTTCTCGAGCCGTTTGCACTCTCGACGAGTGCGCCGTGTTCCCCATTGAGTGGAGACCAGGAGCTGGAACTCGGCGTCGTCGCGCACGTTGCTGACAATGCCGGTTCGATCGGAGGCGTCCTGGCTGGCTATGGACTCGTATGGGCCTCTGCTGACCGAGTGGTGTCGTCGCGTCGATTGGATGGCAACATGGAAGACAATGCGGTCGCACTCTCGTTACTCGAGCTCGACATTGAAGGCATTTCCGGCGTGGGATCGACGCTCGAGTCACAGACTTACCGCATCGCGGCCATAGTGTCGTTTCTCGCCTGTGACACGCTCCGATCGCTCACCAATGGGCACGCTGTGATCTTACGCGACGACCTTGTGCGTTTGCTCGACAGTTTTCCGAACCTCCACGTGCTGTCGCTCGACCGGTGTTTGGGCGAGAGCGTCGAGCCACTTATCGACGATCGCAACCTCACGTGCGTGCGCTCTCGCTCTGGGACGTTCGTGATCTCCGTGTGCGCGACTTGCTCGTACGCCGGTGCATGCCATTGTGTTCTTCCTCGATGATGGACGACTAATAAGACCGTGACGCGCCGGTGTGGACCGCGTTGTTGGTCCACGCGCCCGCGGCCGGCGTCGCACGTGGCGTCCTCTGCGAACTGTTTGTCGACATTAAAGCCATGGCGTCGGGACGCCATGAGCACACGATGCTCGAAGCGCTGGCGCGCGCAGTTGTATCGTCGTCACCGCCGCTGCGACGCCTTCAAGTGACGTGCCGACGAAACCTCGATGCGGTGTGGGGTGTTGCTGGGGCCACCCGCCTCGTGTGCGACGTGTGGCGCTCAGTATGTTGTGCGCATTCGGCTGTGGGATCCGCGGCGTCGCCGCGCGCGTGTTGAAGCTAGCCGAAGGCAGCGTCGTCACGTCGGACTCCTATTCCAACTTGTGACATCCGAGCTGTCGTGTGTCACTGTAGCGAGTGAAATGAGGAGCTCAAAAATCCAGGGCGGAATGACCCGTTTGATGAGGTTCGCTTAGGCCATGAAGCTCAGGTTGCGAAGCGAGACGGTCGTGGGCAGCAGCAGCTCCATTAGCACCGAACACTACAGCTGATAGTGAGCATCTCCACGGTGAATCAAGGAATCTAGAGAGAGACAGGGGGAAGAGGAACCGTTCGTCTACAGTTTGCTGAGACCTTCCAAGTTGTTGGCCACTTGGATCGATTGATATGTATGTGGTATACAAGCGGTGAAGCGGCTATAGTGTCCTTCACACAGTAGAGGAAGATACAGCGTCGTGCGCTTAAAGTATTGTGCATCCTGGTTCGCTGCTGACGTCGAGCAGGCCCGTGTCGCGCTCGATCTCCTTGATCAAATACGTGAAGACTTCGTCTACACACACAAAGCCATGGGATTAGTAGCTGAGTCTCCATCTCGTAT
>JAADWR010000335.1:0-11462 GCA_023336345.1 Pythium inflatum | reverse complement strand
TTGATCCAGTAGATGCTGATACTGACGAGGCTCCCAATGTAGAGAACCGTGACGGCGAGACGACAGTAGCAATCGCACATTTCGACCACCCATCCATCGAGGCGGCGCGACCGAGCGGGATGCACGGCACCGTCAAGAGCTGCACCTTGTCGCAGATTTCGCGACAGGTCTGAGACGGTGGGTCTTGGACATGGCAGTGATACTCGGTGGTCACCATCGTGCTGTTTGAATTGTGGGTCGATGCGCTTTATTGCTGGAGCTCACTGACAGCACCGTGTCCAGTGTCCCGAAGGAGAGGATGGAGGGGTCTCCCGTCAACGATTCGATCGATAGGTACTGGAACTTCAACATCCAGTGTAACCTTGGTGATCTCAAGGGTACACCCTCGATGATATCGTCCTCAGTTTCTCCTCGCCTCGCCACATGATGTCAGCGAAACCAAGTTCGCGCACCTCAACAGTGTCGAACGATGTTCAACTGCGTCGTACCGTTACTGTGTTGAGGCAGGTGCCGCGGACGGCGACCCGTCGCAACCGCACAATATCGTGAAGTGGGTGAAGTGGGAACTCTGGATACGGCTGCCGTTGTCCTGGTTATGTTCAATGAGATTCGCGCTTCAGAAGCGCTGTGCCCACACAATGTGTACCCCTCATCCAGATCACCAATCAAGAAAATAAATCAGTCGGAGCCTCACATAGTGGATGGCTCAGTAATGGAGCTCTTCCCAGCGCGACATGGACCCATCACTAAACTCTATCTCACCGAGAAACCTCACTCACTTTTCGAAACAACGCACGATGGAAACCACCGAATATCGATCCCATGTCCAAGACGAGCCATCTCCGACCGGTCGCGAAGTCTGCGACATGGTGCAGCTCTTGACGGTGCCGTGCATCCCGCTCGGTCGCGCCGCCTCGATGGCCGGCTGGTCCACGTGCGCTATCGCATTGGTCTCCCTCACCATAGCGGTTCTCTACGTCGGGAGCCTCGCGATCATCAGCATCTACTGGATCCAGAACACGCCGATCCTCGGCTCGCTCTACGGCGCCGTGCTGCCGTTCCTCGGTTGTCTGTGCTGCGTTGTATTCTGCATGATCGCTTTTGAGATGGAGACCGCACTGCAAGACGAGGCTCCAGGGTACGTTGCGTAACCAATGGATGATATTGAGGTTACAGTGCACGGCAGTCCCACTGGATCTTGGTGGTGGGGAGGAGCGGCTTGAAGTTGCAGTTGCAGTTCCAGTTCACCTGACTCCGGCGTCTGACTCGACTCAGAGCCGGGGCAAATGGAGCAAGTGAACAGACCTGTCCATGCACAAGGTCTTTCGCATCGTGGGCATGCTTCTGCAAACACTACTAGTTAGTACCGACACCAATGTACCCGTTCTCTGCGCGATCGGTCATCAGTGTCATGGTTCTGGGGTGGCCCCATCAGATTGGGTGCGCGAGAGCGCGTAGGACAGGTATCCAACGTCCTCTGCGGACCCGATTTGGCGTTGGAGTCGAGTTGAAGTTACGGTTACCTCAAACCAGTCCATGTTGAAGTTACGAATATTCCAAGCCGCTCATTTTGGATGGTGCTACACGTATCCTTCGTCCCAGTGTGGCTGAATCTTGGACGATGGATGAGCGCACGATGTCACGTCTCTGTGGCTTGTACTGTATGGACAGTATGATTTACAGAACTGTCACACGCCCTGTCCGAGATGAACCTACGACTCCTTTAGTTCGTAAAATCCTCATCATGCCCGAGACGACGACAACGTACCGTCGCCACCATGCGCGCAAGGCCGAGGACCTCGACATTTCCGAGTGCTGCGACGTTTTCCAGTTCCTCACCGTACCCTGCGTACCCCTCGGGCGCGCCGCGTTGCTCGCTGAATGGTCGACGTGCTCGGTCTTTTTGATCGTGTTCTTTGTTGGGCTCTGCTACGTTGGGAGTCTCGTGTGCTTTGGCATCTACTGGATCGGCGGCTTGAGGTTGTTTGGCACCATTCAAGATTGGGCGCTCGTGCCGTTTGGCTGGGCCATGTACGTCATTGGACCTGTGAACTCGAGTGTTGGGGTCACCGTCGTGTGGGGTCTCCACGAGTTCGGCTGTGGTCTCAGCGACGAGGTCCGCGAGGACTGCGATCGTAGGGGTCCCACGCCGGTGTGGGTCATTGCGTCGTTTGCGCTCAATACGATGATTGTGTTGATTGCGTTCGGTCTCCGGTATGTACTCCAGCAACGCTACCAACTCCAAGCGCCGCGCGACTGCTGCTCAGAGTGCTGCACATGCTGCGCTATTTGCTGCTGTCCACTGTGCGTCGTTGCCAACGCGATGCAGAAAGCGCGAGACGCGCAAGCGTATGAGGCCTACGCCGATGAACTCCCAGGATACACAGCGTAATCGCCAACGAAATAAAACCATCCGCGTAAGCCACGCCCGTGGAAACCAGTCGCTTTCATTGAACTCATTGGGAGTCGCACGTTCTTGTCCCAGTCAATAGTGAACACGCTTCTCCTAACGTCGAGTAGTTAGTCATTTTCACATCAGCGTTATGCCGACGACAGCGTACCGGCCGGCGGCGGATGCCCCCATCAGGTGTACCAAGGCCGAATGCTTCGACATCCTCACGCTCTTGATCGTCCCGTACGTTCCGCTTTGGCGCGGGGCCATACTCGCCGGCTTGGTCGCTCCTCTCGTTGGTCTCCTCAGCGCAGCATTGTACGTCGACGGACTCTTTTGGTTTAGCAAGTACGCCGCGCAAGTCTACGAGCTGCTCAACTTTCTCCACGGTTGAGTCGTTGTGATCGTTGGATGGGTCCTCTTCATTATGGGACCCGTCCTTTCGATTCCCGCCGTTGTGATGTGGTGTGTCAATGACTACGCCTGTTGTGCAATGAATGACTGGGGTGATCCGCACTGCAGTGAAGCCAACTTTGAGCCGTGGTGGACGGTCGCGGCCGTCGCGTGTTTCACGATGGTGATGTTGATCACGCTCTACGTACGAAACGCGCTCGTGGAACGCTACGGTAATGGCGACGGATACAACTGCTGTATGGCATGCTGCATTCCTCTTTGTGCGGTCGCAAGCGCAATGGAGAGAGCGAGAAAAGTGCAAAACCATGGCGGGCAGAACGACGAAATTCCTGCTTATGTATGAGATCTTTTGCTATACGGAATCAAGTACTACACATACACTTTCGTCTCACGAACCATTTGTTATTGGTCGTGGCGGGTCTTACTATGCACCATTATGGCGGGCATTGGGCGTTCATACCACCAGAGCGGTAACTCTTCATTTCGAGCTCCGCGATCCGCCGATCTTTTTCCAATAGCTGCGCTTGGAACTGCAACTCTTGGACCTGGAGTCGCAGTCGAGACGTTTCCAATTGCTGTTCCAGCTCACGCTTGATCGCCACAACCTGCTGCTTGGAAGCCTCAAGCTGTTCTTCCATCACTGCCACTTTGCCTCGCTCAAGCGTTAGCTCAGCGCGCGCGCGCTCGTTGACCACATCCAGCATTCGCTCGAGGTCGACAATTCGCAGTTCGTACTCGAGACGCTGCTCGCGCATTTGGCTCTGGACGTCCTTGACTTCGCTGTCGACAATGAGGGAATGCACCGCGAGGCTGCCGTTGTACTTGTCAGCAACGGTCTGCATGCACGCACGGATCGCCTTGTAGCCGGCCGCATCGAGTAGCAGCAACTCTCGCGACTTGCCCGATTGGTAACGAAAGTTTTCCGCAATCATACCATTGAAGCGCGCCTCGGCATCGCTGAGCATATCACCGGGCACGAGCACGAGCGTGTCGAGTAGACAGTCGTCGCCGAAGGTAAACGCGTGCTTGTAGAACCGGTCTTTAACATTCCCAGAGCGACCAAACTTGAGCACGCGCTTGCCGTTTTCGCGCTTGTTGGTGTCAACGAGGTATAGACAGGCAATGTCACTGGGCACGAGCTTCATAAACGCTTCGAGGAACCGCTTGTCGACGCGACAGAGCTCTTGGACCATGGCTTTCTTCTGGTCTTCAGTGCCGTACGCGATCGTGAAGACGTGATTGTAAACCCACGATCGAAACTCATTGGCTACTGGTGACCTCGTCGAGTGCAACGCGTGCATGAGCCCTTCAAACGTCAAAAAGAGTGTGCGGTTTGACGCCGGGTTGGCCTTGCTCGAAGACGGACTGAGATTAGGTGCTTTACTCGAGCTCTGAACGTTTGACGAAGTGCACTGATCTGGCAGAGTAAACACCTTGTAGTCGATCGAGGCCTCGTACGCGCCGCGTGCGTCCTGGAGCGTGCGCACAAAGTTGTCGCTTCCAAAGACCGTACCAACATCCTTGGCCTTGAATAAAATCCCTCCCATAGTGCGCTCGCCGCGCATCTCGACGGCGTACCGTGTGCCGCCTTCGTCAACAAAGAACGCGAGGTCAGCGTCCGTGATAATGGGCGGCGCTGCCGGGAGCAGCGACTCGGTCGCGCGCGCAATGAGCGCTTGGACAGTGTCGGTCAGTTTCGTGACGCGCACGTCGCTTTTCGGGCTGTAGGCATTCTTGGGAGAGAGCAAGCCTTGCGTTGCGTGCTTCTTGGTCACAAACACGACCGGGAGCTTGGTTTCGGCAATGAATCGCGCGACCGACCGCTTGTACTGTTTGTTGAAGAACGGCGCAAGCGACGGGCTCTTGAAGAGCTTGTCGACGTCGACATAGCGCTCACCGTTCAGAACGAGTTCGTACGGAACGTCCGATACATCTGCTGTAATTTTCGTGCGCTTGGCGCGGCGCGCGGCCCCGCCGCCAGTGCCGCGCTTCGGCGGCATATCGTCGCGATCTTCGAGCAGCGCGTTCTCCACTGACCATCACTCAATCGATCCCAGGGCAAGCAAGTTGCTTGAATGTTGCTTGAAGAGAGTCAGAGTGATGGTTTCAAGTCACTCATTCGAGAAGGTCACTATTCCTACTCTGCACTTTTGAGGAAGTTCCTCATTTGTGCAGAGTACAATTTGAGCGCCTTCCGACGAATGCATGGCAATGGGAACTGCGGCGTTGTATTGGATTGACGATAAATGCACTCAGTATGTTGGGAGTTGGTCGGTGGCTTCATTTTGTGACGCTGTGCGTGATGCAGCGAAATAGGTCAGCTTGACTGGTAGGATATCACTCAAGTGATAATGTCACTAATCCTACTCTGCAAGTTTGTGGAACTTCCACAAACGTGCAGAGTACAGCTCATACAAACTAGTGCGTGGGGCTCTGTGCATTAGAGTGTCTAGAGCTTCTTATCTCTACACAGCGCACGCTGGACGTTCATCGTGCGCTCCATTGCGCGATGCAGCTCTTGCTTGATGCAGCGCACTGGCCATTGCACAGCTTGAACAAACCCACGAACAACAGCAACCTCTGAACGTTTCTCCGATTCGCTTCCGCACTTGAGCCCGTAGCACGAGTGTGGACGCAAGCAGCGTACATTGGAGACCCATGTGCACGACCAGCAAAGCACCCGACGTTGCCGAGTATTCGCGCTCCATCCCTACATCTTCGTGCGTCCCAACGTACCGCAGGAGGCACAGGACGCCGAGCACCGGGACCGAGAGAATTGGGCCGATGGTTGTGAGGCCCCAACCGAACGCGACCGACACATGGGGGTCCATAAAGTAATAGACAGGATACGCCACAGCCTGCGCTTCGGCAAAGCTCACGATCGTGCCACCATAGACGAGCGTGACGAGACAAAAGAATGACCAATACGAGCGCCCGATAAACTGCGCGGCTCGAGCGAGCAGTTCACTTGGGAAGAACAGCATGAGGATCGTGTGGATGAAGCGCGATCCCCACGGCGGAGTTGTAGTATCGTCTTGAGACTGGACATAAGGCGTTGCCGTCTCTGACGGCGCCGTGTCGGAACTTGTGGTTTGGGTCATGGGGCACGCTGTTGGAACCATGCAAATTCGAAACTGCGGCTGTAGAGTCTACAGCTTCGAATTTGCAAACACGATAATCCCTGCCCACAGACTCGCTTATATGCACACACCCTGAACATCCACTTTCAATGGGTATCGCCACGTTGCGTCTCACAGATTGTCTGATCACCCCATCCCCACGAATCGTGGCGCGCTGGACGATAAGGGGTCACATGAAAAGGGGTCATGATCATTGGTACGCTCGATATATTTTCTTAGGGCATATTGTAGGCAGGCAGTACATCGGCGACTGGGATCTGTTGCTGGTCTTGCGCAGAGCGAGCACGCTGCGTGGCTTCGCCAAATGACCACGATGGCAGCCACAGCGTGAAGCAGCAGCTTCCGAGACCTGATGCGCAGCACGACGACGCATGTGAGCGCTCGCGGAGCTCGTGGCGCAAGTACATGACGATGCCGAGGAACACGACTTGGCAGCACACAAAGAGCGCAACGAGCGCCATTGACGTGCTGCTGACGTCGTTGGCGGTGTCGGGATCGTCATCATAGTCGGCGGAAGCAAACGCCCAGCCAAAGGCGACGCACACGGCCGAGGGAAGAGTGCCGACAACATTGAGGATCCAGCCAGCAAGGACAGCGTACCCGACGGCCCAGTCAAACAGCGGATGATCGACCGCAGCGGCGGCGCCAAGGCACGCAATGCCGCCGCCATAAATAATGGCGACCGTGAGAAAGACAGCAACGTACGAGAAGCAGACCGATGGCGCGGGCCATGGGCTCGCAAGGAAGCACGAGGAGGAGACCGACGTCGACCGTGTTCCCAAGGCACGACGATCGTGGCGCGTCACGAGGCATCGTCGCGTATGCGGTTGATGTAGGCTCAAGAGTGGGATCTGCTGGAAGTGTACGCTTGGGCGGTGAAGAGCTCATGAGAATAGGAGAGTGAGATTGGAAATCGCGAGGCCGTGGGACGTCCAACAGCAGACAATGCAGCTGAGACCAAAGTTCAATCTAGCTGAATCAGCACAAAGACGCTCGACGCGACGTTTGTGGTTGATGGGCGAATTTTAGTTGAGACCACACAATCTCCAAAGCACCTGGTCGAGTGAAAAATCCAGTGTACCCATCGCCTGTGTGTGTCCGCCAGTCGTGGAGAACCAGAGCTGCTGGGACACCAAATGTGAACCCATTTCTTGTGGTGGGCAACGAAGATCTTGTTGAAGTTGCTTTCTGTAAAGACGTGGATACCAAATGTCTATAGTAGCAATTGTGTGACTACAATTGGCGATGTGTGCGATGTGGCGCTACCTCTTCCGAAGTCATGAAGGCATTCTCGGCCGGCGACATCGCGTCGATTGACGCGTTCTTTACGAGCGACGCCGATCGCGCAAACGTTGGTGAGGTCGCAGTGCCACACTCGTGTTGGCCTAAACCGGTTCTCTGACCATTCGCAGTCGTTTCGCCCATGGTACACGTCAGAATCTCCCTTGTCAGTGCTCGATGTCGCGATTATTCGCAACACCACAGTGACATTATCCGGTCGATTCTACAGTCAGAACACGTCTCTCGCATGCCCACTACAATCGCGCAGCTCCTGCTCCAGATGTGCCACGCCGCTATCCATGCCAACGACATCTACACACTCGCGTTTTTCGTGGCGTATTGCCAACGTCGCATCGCTTCGCGCTCGATCCGATGCTTTTGAGCTGCTCGGCGACAAGAAAACGAGCCGTTTTGAACTCATATTTGCACACGGCGCTGTTGATAGTTCGAACGACCGCGGAGCAGTCGCTCGGGCTCACAGAATGTGCGTTCATTGGTCCATCGAAGTACTGGGTACCAATGGCGTGTCTATAATCGGTCTCCAGACAGTGCTTCAGATTGGCTTGTTCAGGGAACTCATGTCGTGCTACGTCTCGTCCAGGGCGGAGGCAATGGCAAACCCGCTGCTGTACGCGTCGTGCCAACAGCAAGTCGGCGTTTTAGAGCTGCTGCTGAAAGAAGACTTTGCCGATGTTGATCAAGTCGCAGCGTGGAGAAACTGTCCTCCGCTGTCTTGCACGGCATCCAATTTTGTGGCTCACTGCCCATCGTTTACGAGAGCTCTTTCTCGCGTACGGGGCGACAGCCGACGAACAACGAGGAGACAAGACGGGTTTTACCTCCGTTTCGTGTATTGGGAGCGTACGCGCTGCAAGTTATTGGGGACACAATAACAATGAGTAGAATCTTTCGATGAAACGACTTGCTCTTCTGTCACTGTTGCACTGTAGTCATGGTTGGAGCAGAGGACCTCACTCGCAGCGCTCAGTCCGAATGAAGCTACCGGACACACAACAGTTGATGCGGCATGGTGCACTTCGAAGGGGAGCAGTAGGGACTGCGTCTTCGACAAAGGCTACGTGACGGGTGAGTTGGTCATCATACGCGAAGAAACGTGCTTCGAATCGATCGAAGCGGTCGAGAAGGTCTATCATTCGCGGTTCGACTCGACGACGATTCGCTCTGGCAACTGGAATATCACTATCACCAGCAAGGCCATGAGCTTCGAATGTTTGCGATCGACGGCGATCAACATGATCACTTCCCCAGTCAATATCTTGAGTATGGTCGTCGAGTCTATCGATGGCTTCGAGCCGACGGTCGGTTGTATCGAACAGATCTTCAACAAGCCGGAGCGCGTTGTGGAGTCGACTTCGGCTTGTATCCATGGCACTTTCGCGGTAACCGACGTTGCTTGCGCCCTGTGCAAGGGCATTGGTGTGGTCGAGAATAGTTTGAATCTCTGTTCTGATCATTTCGACAATGTTGATAGCTTGTGATAGAGCCTGCGAAATCACTCTGCCTACAACGCACGGATGAGATCATGTCTCCACGTTAGCTGTAGTGTAAACTCACTCTCCACGTGGCGACGGCGCAACTCGGCCAAAAACGTAGCGTACGTCTGACCGATCAAAGACAACTCTCCACTTTGGTCTGCAGCCGCTGACGCGTGGTAGGTATCCGCCGTCATCACAGCGTCAGTGTCGCGGTCATCGTTGCGCCCAGACCCGTCAATATCAGGCGGCGCGGCAGTAGCGCTGACGACGTCGCGCATTTGCTCGGTTCTTCGAATTAAGAGGAAGGGAAACTTGCAGGACCAACACTCCGACAAACATGATATGAACCGCTGGAGTTAGTAACCCATTGTCAGGATATATCTGTAAAATGTAGATATTCTGGTGTCAGGCACACGAGAAAATCCAATCGGGAATGCTCGACCAAGTACTTCAAGTATCGACTGACTGACTGAAGTATCGTGCTCCTTCGCAATGGCGCCACTGTCGTAGGCTCTCATGTGCTGGTGCAGCTGTCCTACGTTGGAGAAACCACAGTTATCCGGCGACTCGTCGAGTGCGCTGCCATTGCGGCCGATGGTGGCGGCAAGGCACTGCGTTACGAGGCTACGAGAAAGTCATTGAAGCACGGCTGGAAGACGGATACTACGTGGATGTTGTCGCAATGAGCAAGAGCGAACGGTAGTAATGGTAGGGTCTGAAAACGAGCTGGCTGCCGACCGAAGAGCTGCTGCTTGCGCAAGCGAACGTATGTGTGACCAGCGTCCGCTCGAGTTCGCCAGCGGATGAACAAGCTCGTGACCCAGAAACTGGCATTCAGATCGCGTTCATTTACGGCAACATTTCTACATCCCTACGTCATGCAGGCAGCAATCTCTTACACCGGGACTGTTTGCTTGGGTTTCTCTTCGGCGTCAAACCAGGTAGTTCAATAATCGGTCCGAGGTGTAACGCGGCGACATCGCGGCCTCCTTGGTCACCAAATCATCTTGAATATCGCGCATGACGCGCAACAAGTGGCGACCACCGCTGCGTAGCAAATCGAGTGCTTAGTTTCGAAGAAGCGGAGTCGGCGGTTCAGGAGGTGGAAAAGACTGGCAGCTCCGATAGCAAATGCAAGATTGCAGACCAGATACGCACCAATGTACATCACAGCCTCACTGCTCACTTTTCTCGCGGCATCTGGTTGTTTGTGCTCGTATTTGGAGAACGCAACGAGAAACGCGGTCACGGACCGAAGCCGAACGTCGCTATCTCTGCTTGTAGGCCGTCATGACCGACGTCTGTTCGACAAACGCGAGATGGAGTGACGGAACCCACGTCAGCAGTGAAGCCACGCACAGCGTCAGGTTCGAAACCTGTGACGTGTGACGACTGCCAGGACTGAAATATCATTTCTCAAAAGTATTAGCACAGATAGAGAATTATGGGGAATCCAGATGGTTAGATTTATCACGACTCGTAGCAGTGTATCGTGTGCTCGTGGCGCCGTTGGATGCGTTCTATGACGCGTTTGTGACGGGCGACGACGCGCTGATCGCCGCGTTCATCGCGAGCGACGCCGGCCGCGAGTTAATCGGCGCGACCAAGTGTCGTATGGTCGCGGCGTTGCGTGGCTCATCGATCGAGGTGGCCGGGAGTTCCACGCGGGTTGACGCAGCATCCCTTCTACTACCAGTGGAGTCGTCGTGGTACGAGTCGCCACGGACACGAAACAAGTTTGTGCTCGACGGCGCGAGCGAGCGCGGCCACGACAATGTCGTTTTGTGGTTCTTCAATGCGCGAACGCCCGCCTTGATCATGCCGGCGACGCACGTGCATTTGTTCCCCAGTACGTGCATGTCGGCGATGCGCGCAAACGACCGATGGCTCTTGGAAATGCTCCTCAAGTCGCGGGTATGGATCGAGCACTTCGCGGACGCCGACCGTCAGAGTCTGTTGAACTCGTTGCTTGGGTCAAGACCAGCGTATGTCCGGTCCGATATCATTGAACTCTTGCTTGCTCTTGGCGCGACGGTTGATTTGCTTCCGTTGATGCGATGCGCATGCGTCGCGGAGCTCGAACAAGTCGACGTCTTTCTCCGCAATGGCGCGTGTGTTGTCGGCTCTTCTGTGCTGTCCCAGCCGTCGTACTTTGGACAAACCGCAATCGTTCGGCGATTCGTTGAGCGTGGCGCCGATGTAGCCCACGGCCGCGGCCAGGCGCTGTTTTTTGCGGCGATGCAGGGTTACGCAGACGTCGTAGAGGTGTTACTAGAAGAAGGCTTTGCGAATGTGGACGCCAAGAACGAAAGAGGCCAAACAGCACTGATGGCAGCTTCCGAGGCACGCGCCGGGAGCCGACCGAGGAGCCCTACTGCGCTCGTCAGAAAGCTTCTTCTTCGCTATGGCGCGAGTGAACTCCAGTGAGAGCAGTATTCGAGTGATTCCAACGGGTGTGGCCGCTCGTAAGCGACGAAGGCAATGACCAACAGTCAATCGTGTCCAACAATTGGCAGCATAAAGAGAAGAGCATTTATGGTTCATCAAGATATCTACGCCGGACAGGCAGTAATCTCTTGCGCCGAGACTGGTTGCTTTAACTCGTTACCGACCGTTGTCGTGGCGTCAAAAGCAGGGGGCTCGTCGATCACTCCGAGGTGGAATGGCGGTGTCTTGGCGGCATCCTTGACGACCCAGATCATCTCAAACAGCGAGCACGACGCGCAAAAGCAGATGATG
>JAADWR010000334.1:0-11464 GCA_023336345.1 Pythium inflatum | reverse complement strand
GAGAACGTTTGCTGTTCTCATACGGATCTGGGCGCGTTCTACCAAGCAAATGCCGTTCGATGGAGAAACGAGGCGTATCCGGAACGTCGCCGTATCTGACCCCTCGCAGCCAGTGTCGTAGGATCACGTCCATTCGCTTTCATCGAGTGAGACTGTTTGTGACATGAGAACACCTCTAAATACAATACGCACTGAAAATGGACCCGTGCGTTGGCGGTCACCCTAGAATACGGCGCTGATTCTTTCGTTCGTCCGCCCGAGTTCAAGCAACGGACCGTTCGTCGTCCCGCCGCACATTGGAGCGCAGTGTGAGAGGGTTCAAGTAAACACTCTCAGTCTAATGCCGTGCAGACTCTTTCTTCTGCTGAGTCCCGCAAAGGTTTCGTCCCGAATGTTCTACCCACACTCCCACACTGCTTGTGAGCCAGGAAAGCTGTGCTAAAAGTCATGAGCATCCCAATAGGCTGCTGTTTGGCTAAAATCGTGGCTACCGAGACTTTCACCAGGTGAAGTTGGTATCTGCGACATGAGAGCATCGATGTACACTATAGGGACGATACGAACGGCGTCTCTACGATATGACGAAGCGAATGGTCAGCACCGGAACTGGCCTACTGCCCGCCTGTTACGTTCCTCACCGCGTACGTCGAGTCCTCAGCTGAATCGCTCTCTCCATAATGTGTGGCGTTGCGGCGCATGGCATTGGAGAACAGTGCAAGCACTGACGCTGCCATCCCTCTCCTCTCGAGACCTCTGAGCCGGAGCGTGGCTCTGACCAACAGACCTCATTCCTCAATTCTCCATTCGACTCCCAGCAGTCGACTACCTCCCCCTCGCCTCGATCCAATGGTCAAGCACGCGTTCTTCCTCGCCATCGTGACGGCGCTCATCGGCTCCACTTCGGCTATGAGCTTTCGTGCCTCAACCGATGTCGACGTCGACAACCACGTTGGCCAGTTCTCCGAGTGGTCCCCGTGCGATCCGATTACCAAGACTCGAGAGCGTTCTCGAAACGCAGAGCAAGAGGCCAAGAGCAACGCCAAGGCCAGTCCTCCAAGGGTTGAGAGAGTGGCCTGCACGCCACCCAGTGACTCGGGACCGGAACAAGCGAGCGCGATTCCGAAAGGCGGCCTCGCGCTCGTTGTGATCGACCAGCAAGTCGATTTCCACCCAGGTGGGTCCCTCGCCATCCCGACCGCCAACACCGACGCCGACCGCATCGCTGCCTTCATCACGCAACACTCGGACGAAATCGAACAACTCGTGTTTACACTCGACTCGCACCAGCGATACCACATTGCCCACGGTATCTTCTGGACCAACTCGGCCGGCGAATCGCCTCCGCCGTTCACGTCCATCAAGAACGCTGATATCGTCAAGGGCGTGTGGTCACCACGCGATCCGTCGCTCCACGACTACGTCCTCGCGTACACTAGCGCGCTTGAAGCGAATAAGAAGTTTGTGCTCACGATCTGGCCCGAGCATTGCCGCATTGGATCGCCCGGTCACAACATTGTGCCGAATGTCCACGCGGCCGCGATGGCGTGGGCCAAGAGTAAGAAGCGCGCGATTCAGTTCGTGCTCAAGGGGTCCAACTCGTTCACGGAACACTACTCGGCGTTGCGTGCCGAGTACGAGTTGGCGTACGACCCTGCGACGAAGCTGAACACGGCGCTGATCGAGAACTTGTCGAAAGCGAGCAAGGTCGCGATCGTCGGTGAAGCGCTATCGCACTGTGTGAACTACTCGGTCCGTGACTTGGTTGCGAACTGGCCGATCGCGCGTCGCAAGGATTTGTATGTGTTCACTGACTGCTCGTCGCCAGTCCCCGGCTTTGAAGCAGCGGCGCAAACGTTTGTCTCGGACATGAAGGCTGCAGGGCTCAACGTCATGGCCTCGACCAACTTCGAGGTCGTCCAGATGTAGAGAAGGCGGACTCCAGAAACCACAGGTTCGAAATCGAATCCCCAGAACAAACACGAGAAAAGCGCTGTGGAATCTTGCATGATCAATCGATGACGCGATGTGTTCCACTCTTATTTGTTGAGAAAGTCGCACCCATCTGAAGGTCCACATTCACCTGAACTTGGGTTCAACCACGCCACTGCCTTCCCGTTCACAACGGACGGCTCCATGGACTCCATGGCGACACCACAGGCGGCAGCATTCATAAAACTGTGTCATTACGACTCAACTCGACCATGAGTCTCTTCCACCTTCTGTTGTTGGAGAATGGCGAGGCGTTCTTGCCTGCTGAACCCACGGTCGCGTGGGTTCGAAAAAAGAACATTTTATATACTCAAAGGTTTTGTGGCTGGATACATTCGCACGCCCTTGTCGCCCAGCTGGAAAGTCAGCGAGTCTGAGCCACAAATCCAATGGGTACAGTTGGCGCACTTCAAGCGCGATCACCTAGGTATCAATTGTGACAGGGAATGGAAAAGCGCCAGTGAAAGTGCGAACGTGCTCGAGCTACTTGGGCGTTTCCAACGTATCATGCGCGAACTGCCACGGCGAAGGCGTTGTCACCGCCACGAGCGCGCTGTCATGCCACGGCGCCTGCGTGGCAACACCACATCTGCCTCTGGCAGCCAAGCCGACGCGAGCGACGCGCCACTCGTGTCTCCACAGTATCTGCCATCGCCACGACCAGCGGAAGCCACGATCCCCGTGCCACCACCTGTGACACCAGACGACACATTGCCTCCTCTTGTCGTATCGGCCGCGCGAATCCTTCATGCGCCGGCCCCCGTGCTTACCACTAAGCCCACGACGAATCCACTGCCACCGATTGTCACGAGTCTCGCGCCTACGTCGCCGACGACGCTTGTCCCGCGAAGCGATTCGGTCTCCGAGACACTCGCGCCTGCGCCGTCTTCTACGAGTAGAACGTCAAATCCCTTGACCAAAGAGCCCGTTTTCAGTACCCCACGAACGCCCGATCGTGAGACCTCAACGACCACGGTTGCCACGGACAGCAATGACAGCTACGCGCGCCTCATGGTCAGTCTCATCGTCCTCGGCGTCGTCGTAATCGCGATGATCGGGATCGTTGGTGTGTACATGGAGATTCGACGGCGAAGGCAACGGGCTGAGGACAAGGCGCAAGCAGAGATTGACGCGTATTTCTATGGTGAGGGAGAAGGAGAAGACCCGCTCGACGGGTACGACGACGACGAAGACCCAGAGGTCTGGGCATTTGACAGTAGTCGCACGCGGCGCGCGTACTTGTGAAGGGAATGAACTTGGTTTTGTATTTAATCACCCACTCAGAGCACGGCCAAGGCGACCACTACAACGGCAACCGACGCGCCGGTGGCACGTACACTAGTCGAGGTGCTTTTCGTTGGCGTTGGCGTTGGGATCGTGGGCAACAGGGATGTTGGTGGAGGCGTCGGCGTCGACACTGGCGTGCTCTTACCGCATGGTCCCGTTGATGCGAGGCGTACGGACCTGTCCGTGCAGCTCATGGCTTGGCGAAGCACACAGTCGTTCGTGTAGGTCACGCCGTTCGTACCGCAGACTGGATCGTACATGTCAAAGGACGCAAACGTCGGGCATCCTTCTTCGATGCTGTGACTGCCACTACCGGAGGCACTGGCGCAAGAGCGTACGAGGACCAAAGCCGTGAGAGTGAGAAGAACCGCGGTGCTGTGCATTGTCCAAAACGAAAAGTGTGTTCATGTACAACAGCTCACTGCCGTCCTGCTAATCATTCGGATCGATTCGTGGAAATTCGTCGGAATCCAAAGTGTGTGGATGGAGAGCGAGTGAAGTACTCCCGTTACCATGTCAACGGGGCTCATCACCATCGCTTCTGTTGTGCTTGGATTCCAACGTGCTTTCCCCACGAGCGATGCACAAAACGCTATTGTGTCTGGGCTGGGCGAGATGGGTTGTTTAGTAAGTTGAAGTTGCGCTTGCTGTTCGAAAAACACGCCACTCTCAGCGAAAGTCTCACGACTAAAACGCAAGAAACACACCAAGCCAAGACAGTATCTGCAAGTGAGATATTTGCGACGAGACTCAAAAGCGAAGAATCGCACGGAGCCGGCTGACTAACTCGCTTGCAGTCGGGCGCTCTCGTGGGTTCAACGCGACGCACGAGCGGGCCGTTCTGGTCATGATATCGTTGTCTCGTCCCGTGAACGACACTGTGAGAGTTGCGTTTTCAACTTTGTGGAGAAGAGAGACTTCCGAAAGCGCGGCACCTGCTAGTGGCCCATAGCGGTACGGCAACATGTGCGTATCAAGTTCTGAGAGCAAGACGCCGAAGGAGAAGACATCAGCCTCTTCGTCATACCGGCCGCCAGTAATGACCTCCGGTGCCATCCACAGCGACGAGCCAACCGTCGCCGTCATCGTCAGTTCGCAGCGCTCGCGAGAGACGCCAAAGTCCGTGAGCTTGGCATCACCCGCTCCCGAGAGCACAACGTTCTTGGACTTGAGGTCGCGGTGGATGATAATGGGTTTCGCCCGTGGAGGTAAGCAAGCGCCTCAGCGACGTGGAGCGCGATACGGATCTTGTGGGCGTCAAACCCGACAGGCCGTCGATTCTCGTGGAACTTGGCGAGCATCGTGCGGACGTCGCGACCTTCCATGTATTCCGTCACGGCACAGAGCGTCGCAGGGGCGTCCCACGCTGCCCCGATGAGGCGTACGATCCGCGGGTGCTGGAGCGTCGCCATGAGCTTGATCTCTCTCGCAAAGAGTCGGGCTTCGGCAATCTCAAAACGTCGATCGCGCAAGAGTCGCTTGACAACGACGGTCTCGTCTCGGTATTTCGCTTTCAGGACTTCCCCAAAGGCCCCGCGATTGAGGAAAACGCCGAGTTCGAGTTCACTGAGCGGGATGCGGACGGCCTGAGCACGCGATCATTGCGAAAGTCTTTCGGGAGAGGACAGAGCGGCACAGCTCGTGCTTCGGCTGGTGTTTTCGCGTACATAATGTTGGGCGACGTGATCTGGTCACAGTCTTCTTCACACTGTGCTGCATACACAGTCGGCTCACGATGGCGGCGTCGCCGAAGCGCGACAAACAACGCGATCAAGAGGATCACGCCGACACAAACGCCAACACTGCCCATGGTCCAAATCATCGTACTCTTGTCGCTGGCGCGCGCGCTTGATACAGCGCGGTTGGCCGCTGGCGACACGTTCGAGGATGAGGCACTGGTCGTTGGAGGCAGAATGATTTGCGTAGCAGTTGAAGTAGCAAATGGAGTCGTCGTTGGGGCGTCCGCGATTGTCGTCTCTGAAGACGCCAACGTTGGTGGTACTGTCGTCGACCCATTCACAATCTCGGCCGTCGGTTTCGGAGACACAACTACTGGAATAACCGAGGAGATTGGTGGCTCCGTCGTTTCGACCGACGGCGGCGACGACGTGAGGGGTCCTAGGACGGGTGACGTCGTCACCGGAGCTGTTGTTGGTGGCGGCGGTGTGGTGGCAACGTCGTTGACCACAATCGGCTGCAGGGTCGTCGTAACTGCAACATTAGGACTTGGCGTGGTCGTAGCTGGAATGTTAGGACGTGGCGTCGTCGTCGATGGGATGATAGGACGCGCTGTAGTCGTCGCTGGAAGCGCTGGTGGAGACGTGGTTGTCGATGGAAACACGGGCGGGGGAGTCGTTGTCGGCGTCGGGTCACGCGGAACAGCAGGTGGAGGCGTCGTCGTAGGTATCACGCGGGGAAGAGAAGGCGGTGGCGTTGTAGGTCCGTAATGTGCAGCCGGTGGAGGTGTTGTGGTTGGCGTAGGCCCATAGCGAGCTGCAGGCGGCGTTGTCGCTGGTGTGGTGCCGTAGTTCGCTGCTGGTAGTGTCGTTGTCGGCCCATAGTTCGCCGCCGGTCGTGTGGTCCACGGCATCGGTGTCAACGTCTCGGGGCTGGGACTCCCGAATGAGTCGTACGGATGGAGGCGTCTCCTGGCGCCGACAGACTCTCGCCCATGTGCATAGCTGCCACGATCTTGTCGCGCCACAAGTCTGCAAATTGGAGACTGTGTGTGGGCCACCCTCGCAATCCTCAGCAATAGCCAGGTTCTTGAACTTGGGAACACGCAGTATTCGTTCAGAAAGGTAACCACAAGCGTGTATACTGTTCAGCGGAATATTTGATGAACATTGCATTATGAGGTATAACAGGTGAAATCAATCAATTGTCCAATCACTCCGGGCGATCAGCGGCGATCCCTATTCTATGTGGTCCACACTACTTAAGGTTAACCTCATCGATTGAAAAGGGCGAGCAGGAACGCCATCCGTCTTCTTGAACCACAGTGTTCTACCGGAACAACTTGTAGAGTCTCGCGGGTGGCCCTTCTTGTTGGGTACCGTTCTACTTCACCAGGAAGAGTGGAGCAAGGGAGAGTCATCACATCACGTCTGCATTGCACCAATTCCCGCAGCCATCATGAACCATCTGAAACCGATCTGAAAGTGATCTGGAACGCTAGACAAACCCAAAAAGGAGGAAAACGTCTAAACACACTCCACAAACTAAACCTGACTAACGGTTTGTGGAGGTGGGTTCCCACCCATCATAGATCCAAAATGATTCCGTATTTAAATTCGTAATCTAATACCCCATCCAAATAGATATCTCATCGAGATCACAATGGCCTCGATTTAAGGTGTTCGACAACTTCGAAACACGATGGTCGATTTTGCGATATCTGAAGTGATTTTATGGAAATATGAACTTCAAAGATCGTGCGGGTTTGAAGTGCTCTCAAAAGTTTTGAACCGAAATAGGAATTTTGGGTTATGAGCTCCAATAGTCCTCACTGACTGACTCATGAATTCTATTGTGGGTTACTAACTTCTCAACTGCCTGTTAAATAACTCTAGTTGTGTGGCTGTTGAGCTGAAGAAACCACTCCAACGCATGTTAGCCCCAAAAGTCCTCCGACCCCCAGCCGCCGTCCAGTGCATCGGGGGTCCCTTCCCACGGTCCCGCCTCGCTCTCTTGCGCTCCCGTCGCGAGCGTGTTCATTCTGCAATTTTGCATCCTCCCAGAGAGACCTCTTCCGCCAAATTCCAACTCGACCATGAAGTTCTTCGCTGTCCTCGCTGCTACCTCGATCGCCGTCACCTCGGCTGCCAACTGTGACCTCACCAAGATCACGCCGGTTATCCTTGCCGCGAACAACGCGCAGTGTACCAAGGACTTGGGTGTGACCTTCATCCCGCCATCGTCCCGTCAGTGGACAAGATCCCGGGCCTCTGCAAGTCGACGGCGTGCCGTGCGTTCCTCAAAGAGCTCAAGACCGCGGCCCCGACCGAATGCACGGTCACGATCTCGACACCGCCGCTTGAGCTCTACGCTGAGCTTATCAACCCGCTTGAGAAGACGTGCGGTCTGGACCCGGCCGCGCCGGCGACCACTACGGCCAAGCCGGATGACAAGGCAACGACGGTGCCGCCGACGACGACCGCGAAGCCGAATGCCAAGGAGTCGACGGAGGGTGGCTCGCAGAAGGAGGCGGGCAGCGCTGCTACACCATCACCGGCTCCTGTGGTGACACCAGCTCCCACACCAGCGCCCACACCAGGACCAGCCCCCGCTACAGCCAGCAGTGGTCTCAATCCGAAGACGATTGCCGCTGCCAGTGGCGGTGGCATTGTCATTGTGATCCTCGTGATTATCATTCTCGTGCTTCTTCGCCGCAAGCAAAGCACGACAAACTCGACGAGCCTATGGCGCCTGCCAGCGGTGTCTACGCTGCCATGTCGAACGCCCCGACCGACGACGATACGGTCTCCGGATCGGATCTCTTGCCCGGTGGCATGGCGCTGGCGGTTGTCCGCATTCCCTACAAGGCACTCTTATTAGAGACTGTGATTAGCCAAGGCGGGTACGGTGAAGTCTTCCAGGGAATCTACAACACACAAGTCGTCGCGATCAAGCGGCTCCTCGCGTCGCGTCGAAAAGACCCGCAGAGTATCCGGAGTTTCTTCAAGGAGATCCAGCTCACGGCGACGCTCGAGCACGAGTGTATCGTCAAGTTTATCGGTGTCGCGTGGGATATACCTGCCAACTTGAGTATGGTCTCCGAGTTTATGGACGGCGGTGATCTCCGGACAATGCTCGTCGACCAAGCCACACGAGGTCGTCCGCACGGTCACGACGACCACAAACTTTGGATCGCGGTCCAGGTCGCCCATGCTCTGACGTACTTGCACACATTATCGACGCCGGTCGTCCACCGCGATCTCAAGTCTCGCAACATTCTACTATCGGCTGAAGGAAACGCCAAGTTGATTGACTTTGGCATCTCGTGCGAGCGGCAGGACGTGACGATGACCGCCGGCGTCGGGACGTCGCTGTGGATGGCCCCCGAGGTCATGTTGGGCAAGCGGTACGACGAGAAGGCTGATGTGTTTTCGTTTGGGGTCATCCTGTCGGAGTTGGACACGCACGAACTCCCCTACGACCACGCACGCGATCCGATGTCGGACCGGAAGATGGCCAACATGGTGCTGATGCAGCGCATCTCGGACGGACGCCTCAAGCCGCGGTTTACAGAGTTTGCCCATCCGGAGATTGTCGCGCTGGCGAACGATTGTTTGCAAGTCAATCCGAGAATGCGGCCACTCGCGTCCGAAGTCCTCTATCGGATCCACACGAATCTACAGCATGATCACATGGTCACGAACGAGACGCGCGATGCCATTCGTAGCAGCATCCTCACGATTGAGACGATAAGAACCAGGACAGGTACACTGCGCGCATGAGGTTGTGACTTAGTGGTATTTCATCACTTGAAGTAGCGATCCCATTGCGGCACAACCCACGTCTCATGTTCACACGTTGCTTCCCCAGCGACAAGATACTGTGGAGTAGACTCTACTCCTACACAGTGTGGAGAGCGAGAGCACGCGGGACTTGATACTGCACCGGTATCAATGCCTTGCCGCCGTTGCGTCATTTCCCCAGTGTCTTTTCGATGATGGTTCCAACGGCACCTCTATTTAGGTTCTCTACGGTAAGACACACCTGTTGCTTCTGTCTCTTCTGTCACGAATCCACTGCACAAACGATGTGATAACTTGAAGACGAGAAACAGGCAGCAATCCAATGGCGCGTTTCTACAATTTGCTTCGAGTGCAGTACGAAACCAAGAACGCTCTCTTTGGAAGTTGGCTGTATCCGCGATTGGGGCACGCACTCAGCGCTCGCACACGTGGCAGACTGCCACGGGAGTGCCACTGGCAGTCGATCCCAACACGAGGTCGGTTCTGGTGAATAGATCAAGACCTTGTTTTGGCAACTCTCCTTGATATTTGTCCCTGATTTTGCAGTCTAATGGGACGGTCTCAATTACATGCCACTGTAGCCATTCATCAAAATGGCTAATGTAGTAGGTAAAGATTTCTGTTTCAGAAAACGACAGTGGTTTTCCCTACGATAGTACTGCTTTAGTTGTATTCGATCGTTGTGACTGATTTGTGGACAACCCCATCGTGCTGAACATCTTCCCATCACACCTCCACCCAATTGAAGCTTGAAAATCCAGCCACGAGTCACCCACTGGTTTTCTTTGTGTCGTGCAGGACTTGGCATTTTCCTGTCTCTCTCTCTTTGGACGAAGGACAGCATGCGGTCGTATGCTCTCGTCGTCGGATCGGCGCTCGCGGCCATCGCGAACGCCGATATCCCGATCTGTTCGTCCGCGGTCGAGAAGCTCATTACGGACGGTGGCGCTGGCGCGTGCACACACGACTTGGGGCGCAACAACAGCGTCGATGCGCTCTACTACCTCTTCAAATCGCCGGGCGCGACGATCACCGACTATTGCAAGCAAGAAAACTGCCGCATTCTCCTCGCCAGCATGACGGCCAACGCCAACATTGAGTGCGCGCTCTACGGCTCCAACATCAAGACCGTGATCACGAATGCTCAGAAAGTGTGCCCGACGCCCGCGGCCACAACGGCACCACCCGTTACGACGGGACCGCCGGTTACGACAACGGCACCGCCAGTCACCACCGCCCCGCCAGTTACCACGGCGCCACCGCCAGGCACGACAGCGCCGAGCCTCCCCAACTGCGATTCCGATGTTCAAGCCGCTGTTGCGAGCCCCTACGGCAGCGTCTGCTTGTCGCGAACGAATGCGACCGACGGCACGATTATCTACTCCAAGTTTTGCGCCGACGACGACTGCAAAGTGTTTTATCAGTCGCTGACTAACGTGTATACGGAGGAGTGTCGCGTTGGCGGCGTCAACCTCAAGACGTATCTCTCACGAATAAAAAGCGCGTGTCCTGATATTGCGACGACGACGGCTCCGCCTGTGACGACGACAGCGCCGGTCACAACGACTGCGTTGCCTGTGACCTCGAGTCCGCTGTCGACAACTACACCGTCGCCGACCGCAAAGCCGATCACGACGGGTGGTGGAGGATCCAACACCGCGGCGATCGGTGCCGGGATCGGTGGTGCTGTGGTCATTGTGATTCTTCTCGTGGTGATTTTCGTCCTCCGCAAGCGCAAACAGTCTAACAACAAGTCGTCGACGATGCCCACCGGATCCACCCAACATACTGATGCGTACGCTGCGTACTCGGACGCGGGCACGGACACGCGCACGACGTCGGGCGACTTTCCCGAGGCCCACGCACTGCGCCCGTTCCAGATCCCGTTCACCAGCATCAAGTTTGGTCAAGTGATTAGTCGCGGTGGCTATGGCGAAGTCCTCCAGGGCACCTATGACAGTGAAGTCGTAGCGATCAAACGCTTGCTTCCTGTGCGACGCGATGATCCGCATGGAGTGAAGAGTTTTGTTCAGGAGATTCGTCTGACGGCCTCGCTCAAGCACGAGTGCATCGTGCGGTTCATTGGTGCAGCGTGGGCCGACGCAAAGACGCTCTGTATGGTCTCCGAGTTTATGCACGGCGGTGATCTCCGGACGATGCTTGTGAAATACGCCAAGACAGGCCATCCCCATGGCCACGACGACTTCAAGCTCCGGATCGCAATCCACGTCGCTCATGCCATGACATACTTGCACAGTTTGGATCCGCCAGTCGTCCACCGCGATCTCAAGTCGCGAAACATTCTGCTGTCGGGTACTGGCAACGCCAAGATCATTGACTTTGGGGTCTCGTGCGAGCGTCAGGACTTGACCATGACTGCGGGCGTCGGCACGTCATTATGGATGGCGCCAGAAGTGATGTCCGGTGAACGATATAGCGAGAAGGCGGATGTCTACTCCTTCGGCGTGATCCTTTCCGAATTGGACACGCATGAACTCCCGTATGATCACGCGCGGGACGCCGCATCGGGCAAAAAGGTTACGGATTTCGTGCTCCTCGAGATGATTCGTCACGGCCGCTTGTCCCCACGGTTCACAGACAAGGCAAACCCCATGATTGTTCAGCTTGCCCATGACTGTGTGCAGCTGGATCCGACATTGAGACCGTCATCAACAGAAGTATTGTACCGCCTGGACCAGTGCCTCGAG
>JAADWR010000333.1:0-11485 GCA_023336345.1 Pythium inflatum | reverse complement strand
GACAGTTTCTTCAAACCTCCTCGGTATCGCGCCTCTTTTGCACGAACAACATGTCGTTGATTCCGAAGCATGTCAACGTACAGCTTGATGAGCTCAAGGTAACTCGTCGGGGTCGTGTAGTTACGACGTTTCAGCTGGTTGTAGAAGCGCGCTGTTGCCTCTTCGACACTACGATGGATAGTGACGGCCATGTTGCACAGTGTCTCGACGTTATTCTCGATGCCCAGCTCTTCGGCACTTGAGACGAAGAAGCGCTTCGCCACCGAATGTAGCGCATCTTCAGGCCACGCATTGAACCAGTCGATCGTACAGCAGTTGACCAACGACGGGAACATGCGACAGCGATTGCGAAACCCAGCACCAATGGGAGAGAATGCCAAAACGATATGGAGATTGTCGCGGACGAGCGTGATGTAGTGCTGCAAAATGTCTTCTCGCGTGACTTTGCCCAGTTGTTGTGCAATGGGTCGCACCATTCCAACGATTTTCTCGAGTTCGTCGTTTGCGTACAGATTCGGGACGTCTCCCGTGTTGAGGATGTTATTGATATCTTCCAAGAAGGATTCTTGGACGATTTGTGCGTCGGAGAAGAGGAAAACGACGGGTTTGTTCTCGGCTCCGGCCGTCATGAGGATCTTTTTCAAGTCTTCATGAAACTCGTTCGCTCCGTACCCTCGGGTGATCTCGATCGTGAAGGTCTTGTAGTCGGTCATGAATGCTGCGAGTCGCGTGAGACTCTGTCGACCGGAACCACCCACGCCGACGAGCAACGCATTACCACGCGGCTGTCGTAGCACACGGCAGATGCGCGAGATGTGGTGCATGGCGTCGTGGAAAAAGACGAGGTGCATCTGGCTCGGGAATGTCACATTATACTCTTCCAAATACTCCACGAGAAGATTGTTGAGCTTGGTGAGGTCTTCAACAGGCCGGTACGACTTGTTATCGCGCGTGAGATAGTCGCCGTACAACAAACTCTCAAACTTTTCAGTCCCCCACGAGACTTTGCAGTTCTCAAGGATCAAGTCGGCACACGCCTTGTTGAACCAGTCGCGATCATTTGAATCAATGAGACGGTCTCGGAATACACGGGCTTCTTCATGCAGCCACAGCTTTAGCAGACTCTCTTCGTTTGGCACGTTCTCCTTCTTGATCATCAAGACGCCTTGGAAGACCTTGGAGAGATCACGCAAGTTGAACGTGTAGTGAGACTTGGACGGGGTCGGCAACATCTCAACTTCGACGCGCTGGTAGAGCTGTACCGATGCATTCACGATTGGACCGGCCATTTGCGTCAGCATGGGCAGTTCGGCTCCCAAGAATCCTGCGAGGATGGATGAGAAAATGCGCTTCATCACATCGGCGGCAAGGTTGGGGATCCAGACCATGTGGAAATGACGCAAGAGTCGTGGGGACACTTCGCTTCGACCACCACCGGGTGGTGCACAAGCACTCGCAAATACAACGTCCTTGATGTTCTTGAAAAACATTTTGCTCGTGTCATAGAGACCCCCTTGGTCGATGATTTGACGCAAGAGTTCATTGGGTGGTTGTGCCCCATAGATCTCCAATGCTGGCATGTTCAAGTCGTCCACGAAGAAGAGCATTCGTTTCCCTGCTGGCGGTCCGAGGAGATTCTTGCGCTTCTTCTCGAGTTTGATGTCGAACTGCTCGCCGAGGTTCTTTGGCTTGGTTTGTGCCGAGTATCCCATCGTCGCAGCAATACAGCCATCCGTCTTAGCCATTTCGTCAAGGAACGACTGGATGATGACCGATTTACCCACACCAGTCTCCCCACTGTACAAGACATGGTGATCGGCGAGCATGAGTTTCTCCAATAGGTACCGAAAGCGGGTGGTGTCTTGTGTAGGGACTACCATAGTGAAGTACGAGGCACCAGGCTGAAAGTTGAACTTGGGCGTCTTCTCGACCCACGAGACCCACCGTCCGGTCGCTTCGTCAATCATCACGTCGTACACGTTCTCGACCATGGTCGTGCCGCTGTTGTTCCCATCTCCGTCGATTAGCGCACGGAACTGCGACATACAATAGTCGTTGAATTTTGGACGAGACGCATCATCGATGTTCGCGCCGACCGACCACGTAACGGAGAACACAAAGTACATGCGCAGCAAAGCCGCGAGGTCCGTGACATTACTCCCGGCTTGAGCGGCACCTGACGCGAGACACGACGCGAGCAAGTTCAGGCAGCTCTGCATGAGATTGGCGTTGTTGCTCGCAATCTTCTCCTTGCAATGGTCGCGCACAAACTGAATCGCCTGCGGAACGTGCGTCTCGATGAGCTGCAGAAGCATGTTGCACAGCTCGCCTGACGACAAGATCGTTTCAAGGGTCGTGATGCGCCAAGTTCGGGCGAGCGAGCAAATGCCGACGTGTACTTGTTCCATATAGACCATACCACACCGGCTGACGGTCGCTGGCGATGCGACACGGAGGTCTTGTACCTCGAACATCATGTGCAGCGTGTGCGGCAACTTGATCCGTTCACTGTTGGAGAGACATAACGTTTTGTTGTCGTCCAACACGGTGTTCATGTTCTCAATCCACACGGCATCGACCGGTCCGTCAAAAATGACCCAATTGCGGTTGTCGTTTTCGGCTACCTCGGTCACGCACTGACGCACAAGCTTTGGGACGAGTCCATCGGTCCACTCATTTGTCAGCAAGTTGAACTCGCCGTACAACTGGCCAGCGGAAATGGACTTGGGGTTGAGAATGAGTCGATGCACTTCTTTGTAGAACCCGTCGCGATCAACGACACCGTCTTCGTGGAGTTGCGTCAGTGCGCGCGCCAGCACATACCCATTTGTCGTTTTGCCGCTACCAGTCTCTCCGACAAGCATCATACCGTGACGGACGAGCTGGGTCTCGTGGACTTGAATGGCCTTGGTGATGAACGATGGAACTGGCTGGAGATTGAGGACTTCGAGCTGTTTCTCCAGAGCTTTTTGCAGGAGACCGTAGTCAACGAACGGAACGACGACACCTGGGAACAGATCCGCAATAATGCCTCGAAACAATGGTAAATCTTGCTCCAAAAACTTGGGGACGTTACTGTCACGCATTGCTCGGATGAGCAGCAAATCCTCGTGCATCTCGGGCTCTTTTCGCTTCAGCTGGCCTGCAGCAACGAGCACTGATTTGACTGCGCGCATGCCGAAGTCGTAGTGGTCCTGCTTCGAAAGCTGTTCACTCGAGAGTGAGTATAGCTGCGTCATCTTGTGCGACAGAGGCAACGCGTTCGCGAACCCTTCTGAAAAGAGCACAATTTCGGCAATGAGGCGGTAGTCTGGCACCATCATCGCCACAGGCCGGAACAGAGCCTTCAAGTTATCCGGCAGTTCCGTTCGACCAGCATAACCCGGGTTCATTGTGATGAAGACGCCAAAGCCAGTGTTAAGTCGAATCATCTTGCCTTCAAACTCGAATTGGTCCACTTCCGCAATGATCGCTTGCTGGATACACAGCACTTGTTGCGCAATCACAGAAAGCACCTCGATATCAATGCGGTTGAACTCATCAAAACAAGCCCAGGCACCAGCTTGCGCGAGACCAGAGAAGAAGCGACCCATGATTTTGTAGTCGAGACCATCAGAGCAGTTGAAGACGACGCACTGCACTGCCAATGCCTTGGCTAAATCCTTCGTCGTCTCAGTTTTACCCGTTCCAGCAGGCCCAGCTGGCGCACCACCCAACCGCAAATGAAGCGCGCCAGTGAGAGTCATGTAGCAAATGTCCGTGAGCGGTGTGATCACAAGCCGGGGCGAGTTACCGAGGTACTCGTAGCCGTAAATGAACCGAGTGTTGGTCTGCCGTGCGACGAAGTTCTTCACATCGTCTTCCCAGTAGTAACGCAACTGCCGAGTCCACTCGAAGTCCGTGAGCGACGAGACCTTGGACTCATCGAGTGAGCGAACGACATCACGAGCGTGGACATCAATCGTAATGAGCGCGCCCATGAGAATACGCTGGAGTTTGTTGAGCGGGCCGCGAACAAGCTGGACCATCCCGTCGATTTGCCTGAGACTGAACTGCAAAAAGCCGTTGATCGCATGCGGGTCATTCCCACTTTCGACTTGCATGATCGCTTGCGTCACATTTCGCGTCCAGAAGACTTGATCGACCAAAATGACCACTTGAGCCGAGTAAGAGAAGAGCCAGTCTTTCCTATCGATTGCATCCTCGACTGGATAGTTGGTCAATGATTTCACACCATCTTCGTATAAGGAGTTGCGCATTCCCTTCTCAACCTCAACGAGCCACGCTTCGACAGGTCCCTGCGCAGCAACAAGCGAAGGGAAAACGACGACTTCGCCCTCACCGCTCACCATTGCGTTGATCAAGAATGGCGTTGTCTTGCCTGAGCTTCCTGTGGGAACGCCTGAGCCTTCCTCGAATCGAATACTCTTCATCGCATCGAAACACTTGCCCAGGTGCGGTTGCACAGCACGAGGGTCTCGGGTTTGAGAGAGAATTTCCAGCAGTTCGTCGTTTGACAAGAAGTAGAAGCGAGGGAATGCCATTCGCTTGGTCTCCAAGTAGTCCTCGAGTGACTTCTGGATCTCTTCAAGAATTCGATTGGACATTTTGAACTGCTCCAAGATATCCGTGCCGCTCTCGACGGATCGGATGACGCTGGGATCAATGCTCGTTCGGAGCATTACGTTTTTCCAGTTCTTGTCCACGAGCGCAAACTTTTGTGCTTCGACCGGGAGCTGTTTCTGAATGTCTTCTGCACAGAAGATTGTCTCTAAATACATCCAGCTACGTTGACACTGGATCCACTCATCTAGCGTCTCCGACAGCGTCGAGAGCTTCTTGTTCCATCGATCAACTTCGTCCTTGACTCCCATAATGTAGCGTGAACCCATCATGGTCTGCAATGTGACTTGGTTGTCTTCGAGTAGCGTGAGAATCTCTTCAAGACTGCCCAAAATGAAAACGTCCTTCTGCTCCCGATGATTCAAGCAGATAAACTGCATCTGGTCCCACCCTTGCTTGATTTTCATCAGTGATGCTTCAATCTGTGCTTCGCCGGATGCTGTCGATGACACCTCCCCGATCAAATCCTTCATCTCGAGCGCTTCGTACGCGATGAGATTCTCCAGTGTAAACATTATCCCTGGGTACCACGGTTGCCGCAGCGCCTTGAAGATCTTTTCCCAGTGGCGATCTTTCATGGCTGGATTGCCCATCTCGAGCAGTGTCGGGATCTTGAGCTTGAAGTCAGCAGTGCGGTCTTTGAATATCGCAGTCACGTCGTTGCTGAGCTTTTTATGTAGAGCGTATGCATCCTTGAACGCGATCGCTACATCTTTGGACAGCTCCTCGGCGTTGACTTCGACAAACGGGTTCGTCATGGCGTTCCGATACGTCGTATTCCATTTCTCGACAGCGGACCAAAGCGAATCAACAGTGCCGTAGTATTCTTGAGTCGCCTGTAAGTTGAGGTATTTGAACGGCGTCAAATTGAATAGGACTTGATACTCGGTGTACTGTTTGGAGAGCTCGTCCAGTTGACTCAAACGTTGTTTGACGGCTTCGAGCTCCGCCTTGACGTGGCTCGTGTCTTCGAACTGGTCCGGATCAATGAAAAGACCTGCTTGCAGTTGACTATTGAGCTGCAGCACTTGCTCATCAAGTCGTTGGATATTAGCATCCAACTGCTGGGTCATCTCTGCCAAACGGCTTTGAATAAAGGCGTCAACAGCGTCTGTTTCTTCACGGTAACTTTCTTGAACTCCACGCAAATCGTCCAGTTGAACCATATCCTCCGACGAAATCCGGACACCGTACGTGCCAAGTAGCCGATAGAGCTCGTCGACAACATTTGTGTTCTTGATTAGAGCTTTTTGTTTTGCCTTGAGCGCTTGGACGCGCTCAACGTGCCCGGCAAACTCTTTCAGGTGCTGTGGACGCTGTAGCAATGCCTGGATGCGTTGCTTGTACTCGATCAACTGGTTCTTGCACTTGGCACGCGCGAGATCTTTCACAAGGCCTTTCATGGCATCCAGCTTGGCCGTTGTCATGGGTATTAATGTCTGCTTGAGCTTACGACTCTCGACGTGAAGGATTCCGATCGTTTGTCCAGCACGCATTTTCTCCAGTTCTTTTTCCCACGTACTAATCTGAAGCATATCGGCTTTCAGTGTCGTCACTGTGTGCGAGCGCTGCGAGTATTCGTCGAAGTCCCACACTTTGTCGTATTCGTAGATCGGTCGCACGTTGTCAAAGTTCTTGACGTACTCCGCAGCATCGACAAAATCGTTGATGATCTTTGCAACAAGCTCCTTCCGAATCTGTTGAAAGTCGATACTCGTGTTGATCGTTGTGCCGACATGTGGAGCATCCACAACGACGTTGGCGACGTACGGTGCAAACGGCCTCAAATACAGCACACGAGACACAGAGTTAACAGTCCCCACGATGTCATCCGTCATTGACACGACAATTTGCTGGATCTGCTCACACGTAGGAGAAAAGCCGGTCGTGCTGTCTTCGCCAAAGTGGATCGTCGTCTCAAACAATCCCGTTTTTCGTGGAACTTTGTTGAGCTCAACGAGAAACTCACGGCAGCTCTGGGTAGCAAGATTCACAAGGCTCTCGACTGCGATGTAGTCAACCAGTCGAATAAGATCCGTGATCATCGCTGCCTCTTCGGCAGCGCGTTTGAAGAGCTTTTTCCGCTGCTGTTGTTCGGACTTGACCGCGACGATTGACTTGGTTTTCTCTTGGCTGGCGCCGCCACTTCCTCCGCTGGAATACGGAACATCCGAGAGGAAATCATCTTGCGGATCAGGGAGCTTTGTCAGGTTCTTGACGTCCACACATACTTTTTGAATAATGGCTTGCAGCTTCTCAATGCACAGCTCAAACTGTTTCGACCCTTCGGCTCGTTTGCTTGCTTGATACTCGACAAAAGCGCTACTCTCATATGTTTTCTGGGCACGCAAATCGAGGAGCACCACGCTGAGCACTTCTTGGCTCATGACTTTCTTCACTTGCAACAGCGGCTGACAGAACGTTTCTTTCGCAAGATACAATCGGTTCTTCAGTTTCTTTCGCTGCCGACAATAGAGCTTGTATCGGACACTCGCGCACCACAGTGAGAACGACTTGCGTATCAAATAATACTTGAAGAATCGCAGGGACGTGAGGACATTAAACATGGTCGACTGGCGCATCCACTCGGCGAGGGCAATAAACTCGGACGGGCTCCCTGGGCTCATGTGCACCAATCCGCTTGCCGACATGGTGAAGTGATCGCTTTCAATGTCGTCTGGATCCACAATCACGAGGTCGTATGGACGGAACAGTACGCCGGTTTGGGCTCGATTGAGATGCACAAACTTGATCTCGCTGTCGGATCCGTTCCGTGCAAAGAATGCAATCGCGTCTTCACCACTCTTGAGAAACGTCGCAGCGTTCGCTGCCGCAGCTTCAGTTTCCGCATCTGGTACACTGATTCTGACAGCGCCAGTTTCTGGGTCATAATGCTCCGCAAACGTCGTCGGCACTTGCTCGTTCTTTTGCTCATCTGTGCGAGACGGAGACCGAACGACCTGTCCGTCGGCGTCCGCCGCTTCGCCTCGTTCGAGAGCGGAGCTGTCGCGCTGGGCCAACGTGTCCCGCAGGAACTTCCTCGGCGACGACTCGCGTTTCAGCTTATCATTGGCCGTCGAACCGAGTGCTGTCGACTCTTGTATCAACGCCCCAGCCGCCGATGGCTGCTTGACGCGCGGGCTCCGAATGCGCGCACGTAAATCCTTTTTGACTTTTTCGGGACTGTGGAGCGTACCGGGAAAGACAGGAACCTTCTTCGGCGACGTGTACTCGCCCGCATTTGTGAACGTAAACTTGTGGGGACCTTGAGGAGACGGGACAGCAGCGTTTGTCGGCGTAGTTGCCGACACAGCGGGCAGCGGGCGATTCGAGGGGAGCGTTGAGCCGAAGCCTGTACCGCCGTCAAACTCAAAGTTTGGGTCGACGTTCAGCTCAAACATGGCCGATGCGTGGCTGGTCCTTGATCCCGATAGTGACAGTGGACTTGCTCCATCTCTCCCATTCGTGAGTCGCGGCGCCGGCTTTTGCGGCGTTCTTCGCTTGGAGCCATCCATGGGCGACACTGAGAGACGATCGATCCGTCGGTCTTCTCCGCTCCGTCGAGTTGTTGAAGGAGAAAGATCACTCGCCAAGCGACACCTACGATTCCGTGAAAGGTCGTCGAGTTTTTATAGATACGAACGTACCTTGGCGACTGCTTCGTTATGATCCGTTCGCCACAATATCTTCTGCCTGCACAGCACACATCGACGCTCCCTCTTGACGTCTGACCGACACGCTACGAGTGTAGAGCATTGTACATTGTCGTGGATAACGGGTCTTTCCCATCGCTCCATCAGTATGCAGTCACTTGCACGTCAACGTCGCCATGAAGCGCCGTGCGCGCGTCCTTTTTCTCCCGATTGAGGCGCGCGACAAACGAGTCGCGCTTCCAACGCTGCACCATGCGCGCGTCCTTGGCGCGGTCGATCAGCCGCGTCTCGACTTGCTCGCGCGTCACGTGGCGCCAGTCGGTCGTCGCGTCCTAAGAGTTTTTCAACACAACCATCATTCTCTTTCAAGCACATCCTCCTCCTTGCCGCTTGATGTACCTTGGAGAACGCGCGCTCCCACTCGCGCAGACTGTGGACCATAAACCGCTTGGCAATTTCTCTATCGTCAAAGGAATCGGTCACGTACCCCATCGGCGGGTATACTCACTAGAGAGAAACGTACCCGACCGAGTCTTCGTGCGTGTCTTCCTTGTTGAATTCGATCGCGTTCTCAAACATGAGCACGAGGTCGTCGCGATAGTCGTCCGGACTTGCGTACTGGTGACTCGTGAGCTTCGAAAACATTTTACTGAGGTCCATGGGCCGCGAGATAATGTCGAAATACGTCGGGAGGTTCATGGCCACGGGATCCACAGGCTCGAGAAACGGCCACGCAAGCGCGTGGCGCGTTAAGCGCTCGTGGAGCTTGACGCACTGCCGGTGGAGCGGGTCGTTCATTGTGGTCGGTGGCGTGTGTGGGGGAATCGCTAGAGGATACACTCTGTGTAACCCATAGCATCGGTCGCACAGTTGGATATTGATCGGATTTTATCCGCTATACGGTTGGTATACAGACCTACATTCTGTCGAATATGTAGCCAAAATTAGCCCTCCCAAAATCGAAAAGCTAATTTCCCGCGTCTGGAATGGCGATCAAATCGCTGCGCATGCGGACGCAAAGTGCGATCGCGTTGGTGTATTACAGAGTTCCGTGAAGAAGAGCGCAATGGAAGACGTGCTCGCTCGACTGTGGGAGCTCTGCAAAGTCGAAGCGCTCGCGCGACCCGATCACGCGCGCCTGACAGAAGCGCAGCATCTCTGGAAAACACTCGAGACACTCGCGGCGACGCAAAAAGCCTCCGAGCTGCGCGTCCACGATGCAACGTTCTCCAAACTACTCGCGTGCGTCGACACAGTCCTCAAGACGCCGACTGTGTGGACGGCTGCGGCTAACACCAGCAGTATGACCAAGAGCGTTTATGAACTCACGACGCGCGTGCTCGTCAAGATTGCTTGTCGAGGCGAAGACGAGCGAGCAGCGATACTACGAGAAGGCTACGCTGCGTTGCTCGTGCAGACGAAACAGGGAAGCGACGGGCCGCGACTGACGAGCACCGAAGTCGTCGCGTTGTTGCACGTCTTGCAGACACTGGCGTTTGACACGCCGCACCGCGTCGACCTTCTCCAGTGTGATGCGATTGCCGCGGCGCTGAGCGCTATGCAACAGTTTCCAAACGAACTCAGCGTCCAAGTCTTTGGCTGCAAGTTCCTTCAGTTCATGGCGTACGAAGAATCAGCCAAAGAGCCGATTATCCAACACCATGGGATTGACGCAGTGCTCAAAGCGTTGGAGTGTTTTCCCAATGATGCCCAGCTCGCGACGAGTGCCTCGGACATGCTCTACTTTCTGAGTCTAGACTTGGAGAGCGCGTTTGCATCGCACGAATCTCAGTTTGTCACGACGACCGAAGCGATCATGGATCATATCATCCGACTCATGCGAACGCACAGGCAAATCCAACCGGTACAAGTCCACGGCGTCGCGATCTTGCTAACGTTAGCTGGGACGCACGCAGCGTCACGACTTTACCTATGTAATTACGGCGCGTCATCTTCGCTTTGGGACATTGCGACCATGGCCATTTTCACAAGCGACGATGCGACGGCCGATACGATCGCCTTGTTGGAACAGATCCTCGAGACGCCGGATTGTTTCCAAGTGCTACAAACCAGCCTTGTTCCGAGAAACACACCCAAAGATGCGAGCTCTCAAATGTGCACGCTCCATTGTTTGTCGACACTGATCTCTTGCCTCGAGAGCAAGCGGAATCGCCCTCAATACTCGGAGAAATCCCATGCCATCGGGTTTGTTATCGATCGTATCCGGACACTGATCGACAGTACAAAGGCACCACCATCAATCCCATCAACAGCTCGAAGCGCTAAGGTCGAAGACGAGGAGATTCAATCTCACGCTCTGGCACTTCACGACGCCTCGGAATCACATCGATCGAGTTGGACAGCTCCGCGGCATGGGCATTGCGAACGGCTCGTGGATGACGACCAAGAAAGTGACGACTCTCATCGTTTTCTGGACGACGATTCGCCGGTGAAGACGAGCAGCTCTCCCTACGGATACTTTGATGAGTTTATTCGTGACCACAAGGACTCGGGCGACGAAGAAGAGCGAGAAAATCAATCCAAGCAGTCGACGACGGGAGATGAACACGCGAGTCGCGGTAGTAAAAGCGGCAAACTACAATCCAGAGAAGATATATCAACCACGGACTGGCAAAAAGAGTGCAAACAGAGCCAACGAAACCACAGCGAACTTGATGGAGAGTACCACCTCCTCCAAGAAAACTACCAGATCTTGTTACGACGCGCACAAGAGCAGTCCAAGCTCCTCAATATCCAGAATGCCCGGATCAAGCATCACATGGAAGTCCATCAGCACGTACTGGAGCGTGTCAAGACGCTCGAGACCGCGCTTGCGGACGCCCAGCGCAAGCACCAAGTCGAGCGCGAACTGCGCCTTGCTGAGGTCGCCCAGTCGGAAAAGATTTCACTGTCGCTTCACGAAGCCATGAAGGAAATCACAACACTCAACAAACAAAACTCGACGGCCACGCGCGAGCTCCAGCAAAAAGAAAAGCTCCGAGTTGATTATCAGCAAAAAGTCTCGGCCGTGCGTCAGCAGCAGCAAAAGCTCGAGTACGAACGCGACGACGCTGTGATCCAAATGCTCTCGATGCGGGACGCACAGATTGATCTCAGCAAGCGCCTCGACGAGTCGCGTCGCGAAGCGAACGAAGCATTGCGCATGCGCGAAGAAGACGTCGACGCCCCGAAACTCAGTGCGTTCAGCG
>JAADWR010000332.1:0-11495 GCA_023336345.1 Pythium inflatum | reverse complement strand
TAAATACGTCGAGCGATCTCAAATGGACACCACTTCTGACGATCAAGTTTTCAAGGCGCGGGCACGCGGTCACCACGTCGGCGATCCATTCATCCAATGGCGTGGTGCATGCGAAACCGACAATGGCGAGGTATGTAAGTCCGTGGCCAATAGCACGCACCAACCGAAGAACTGTGTCGAGAGAGCCGTCCTCTACCCTCGTCAGAGTGAGCGAGGGGAAGGAGCTTGTGAAACCTTCCGGTGACACAATGTCGGCAGCCATTTGACTGTGGAGATCGTCTTGATGGACCCAAGCAAGGCCGTATCCTGGTAGCAGCACCTGTACACGATCGTTATCGGCGTCTTCCTCTCCACTTTCAACCACGAGAACTTGATGGAGCGGCAAATCGATTACCATGTCGCCTCGAGCCGAAAGATGAAAGCGGGACGCGATCACGCGAGCCGATGAGAACTGTACTTCTTGACCTGGGAGCCGCAGCACCGTTGGGTTCTGGATGGCGTTCTCAAAGGCTCGAACGTCGTCGTTGGAAAGGTGAGAAGCATCCAGTCGAACTAGATCGAGGTGATGGACGGCAAACGAACTGAACAGCGCGAATCCGATCCATTGCCACAGTTGATCGCGGTCGGCACGCGTCATGGTCGGTCCTTCACTTGGCGTGTACCACTCGTCGTCGACACACAGCTTTTTCACACAGCGGCTCGTGCGGAGCGCCGAGAACAGAGCGGTGATGACGCGCGGCGTCATCTTGCGCGTGAGCATGATCTCTTTGATCGTTCCTCCTTCGCATGCATCGGTGTCTTCCGTAGCCATCGACATCGCCACCTGGAGATGGCTCGCCACTTGACCTGCCGACTTTGTTTCGATATTGAGTCCAGAGAGACAGAACTCGGCGATGTCGACACCCGCCGCAGTGATTTGGCTGGCGAGCTCCAACTGCTCGACGGACACGACGGATACCACATTCGTCGAGATCTCACTCAAACGAAATGGAGGCGCAAGTGCATTCTGCTGAGCTGCATTCTTCGCCGACGTATCACGTCGCTGTTGGATCGACGCGACCTGAGCACACTGTTTCAGCACGACGACGTTGTCGTAGCCAAACGTCGACACGCGCAATGGAATCTCAAACTGACGACGCGCGCTCGACTGGCTTCCTGTCACTTGGTATCCCGCCTCGAGGAGATTTCTCGCGTCGTCATAGCCTGGCGACTTGGACGCCTTTCCCAGTCCGTGGAGAAGCGCCGGAGCGCACCAGTCCATCATCGTCGACGGATGCGTCTCGCGCAACGTGAGACTGAATGTGCAAACAATCGGACATGCGCGTGAGCCTTCAATGTCGATATAATCCGGTCCATGGACTGACGCCTCCTGGGCCAAAAAGGCCCAAAGCGTAAAATCCACGTCACCGAGGAGCACGAGGAGCTTGATCGCTTCGTACACGCGCTTGTCCGCGCGCGCATCGGTCTCGAGATGAATAATGAGCTCTCCGTCGTCCATGTGCATGCGCGAGCGGTCGCGCAAGATGGAAATCCACGGCATGAGCCGCGCGTGGACCTCTTGGCGCCATGCCTCGAGCGCGAGCGCCCGAGTGGAGAGCGCCATCGCGCAAACTGAGACTTTCGGAATGGAGAAGTCACTCTTTGAGGAAGTCACTTTGACACGCAATGTGGACCTTTGATTTGGACCTCCATATGAGCAGCTATGGTCCACAACAGATGGCTTCACTTACTCTAGCTCACTCGTCGTCCACCGCAAGGCGGACTTCGACGACACGTCGCTCGCACTCGGCCGCAAATGAAAACACGTGCGCAATGAGCGGACGATCCATCGCGCGCACGAGTTGCCTCAGCGATTCGTTGTCTTCACGAGTCTCAGGATCCCCGCCAGCGCTTGGGGCACTGGAAAGGACGCTGAGGAATGCAAGCTTCTGGTCGAGTGCAAGCGGCGCACGGCAGACACAAATAGGCTCGAGATTGTGGATGATGTTGATATTCTTGACAGCATTCCAGAGGTCGGGTCGTGTCCGCACACGCGGATGGTGGGAGAGCTGGACGTTGAGCTGGCATAACGTAGAGTTGGTGTCGAGGACAGCACCAAGGACTTCGACAACCTCGTTGCTGGTCTCGAGGTCGTTCAGTCCCGAGACATTGAGCTGCAGAAACCGAAGGCGCGACCTCGACAATCGTGAGAGCCACTGAAAGAACCTTTTGACACTCCGGACGTCGGCAATGCGGAGACAGTGGAACTCCAAACGCTCGATCCGGCATGAATAGTGAGACAAAACGTCGACAAGTACGTCCATCGACTGCATCTTGAGACTGCCGTAGACGGCAAACGTTTCGAGCCGAGGGCACGCTTGGAGAACAGCACGAACCCAGTCATCCAGACGAGACTCATCAATGATTCGGAACACTGAGATGTTCGTGAGGCCGTGCCCTACAACGTTGAGCAACGACAAGACGGGGTCTCGGGATTGCCGCGCGATATAGTTGAGGGATAGGCGGTCCACACACCTTTGTCGAACAGGAGCCTCTGATATCTCCGTATCGCCTTTTGCCCACGCGAGTCCAAAGCCAGGAACGAGAACCTGTTGGCAAGAAGCGCGCTCGCTTGCTCCGACCACCAAAGATTTGACCCGCGCTGCATGAACGAAAGTGTCCTCTGACGCCGAATCTTCACTCGCGACTTCTGGGAGTCTTGAGTGATAGGTAGAGACCAAAGTATTCGCTGTCACCTCCGGGTTGGAGGAACTCTTCTGCGTTGGATACACAGGAACTTGGTTTGGGTGCTCGAGTTGTTCTCTTAAAGCACGTACATCGTCAAAGCTCAACTTGGCCACATCAATCTTCACTTCCTGAAGGCAATGGGCCGCATGCGGAGCAAAGACTGCAAACGCGACCCATCGCCACAAGTGGTCGCGCTCATCACGCGTCAGTGCGGGCGCGTCATCGGGATCTGGCTGCCACGGTACCAGCGCAGAATTAATCGTCAACGAGAGCACGGACCGACTGGAATGCAGCGCCGAGTAGAGCGCTGTGACTGTTCGAGGCGGCAGGTACACGGGCAACTCTACGACAGTCACACCACTTCCATTCTCTTCATCTGAAAGCCCAAACAGTTGCTGCAGGCCGTCGGCAAACAACGCGGCTGTCGCATCGGTCACGTCCATACCGTGGGGCTTGAAGAGTTCGATGAAGATTCCGCGGCGCACAATCGACACCATCGAACTGAAGGCATTGGCTGTCACAGCGTCGGGCGTCCCTGGATCAATCTCGATAATTCGAAACAGCGATGGCCACGCATTCTCAGACGACATACGTGACGGAGAGTTGGTACTGTCAGAATGCAGAGATGCAACGCGTGCGAGCTGCTCCATGCGCTCTTCAAAGCTTCCTTCGTGGAGCCAGATCTTGACGGGAATCTGGACCGCATCGCTGTCATGACCACTCGTTGAGTAAAGCGACTCGAGCCAGTCGCGGACGTAGACGTAGTCGTCAGATGCTGAGTCAGGATCGGCGCCCGCGACGACGCGTCCGGCCCACGCCGTGAGGACGTTTGGGAACTCGTCAAAGCCAGTGAACGAGAGGACACAGCCGAGCCGACAGATTGTCCCCTCGTCCGCGTGATCTTCTACACGCAGCGTCCGTCCGGTTGCCGCAACCGAAAGCGCGAGGCGCCAGAGCTCATAGTCGACGGCGCCGACAAGCGCGAGGAGCTCGAGCCCTTCAAAGACGCGGTTGTCGACTTCCCACGTCGCCGGAAGACGCAGCCAGATCGTGTCGGTGGGGGAAACTTGGTGGAGATCGTAGTGGCCGCTAGGGAACGTCCGCTCGCGCAGGATGCGTAGCCACGGCCGAAGGCGCTCGAGGAGCTCAAGCCGTTCGTCGACTGTCACCATGGCGGCTCAGAGAAATGACAGACTCGGCATCAAGTGAGACCTACATGATTGGTCAAAATACACAATAGTTTCATATTTCAGCCAATTGACCGCGCCGACTCTTGGAGCTCCTCAAAGTTGAAGCCAATGTGCCGACAACCAATGCGCTCGCGGCGAGGCTCCCTGTCTTTGTGTCGCGCAGGCGCATGCACTGCCAGTATGGCGTCCAACCGCACGGGTACAACGACATGCCGTATGTCGAGATCGGTCGGCGCGCGAGCCCGACGTTCGCTTGTTTGAAGCGCTGGAGCTCCTCGCGCTTATGGTCGGCGTCGACCGCGACGCATGGCAGCGTGCCCTCGCGCGCGCGTGGGAAACCCGCCACGTTCGTGATATTATGATGGATCATCCAAGCGGCGCCGACTTTGCGCGCGAGCTTGCGTTTGAGCACGACCACACATCGACGATCGCCAGCGGTTGCCAATGGGTGGCAGCCGCTCCAAATCGCGGGATACCGCCGCGCTCCTACTACTCTATTATCGTCAAGTGCGGCACCATCGAATGGACTGCGACACGTGAGTATCTTCGCGCGCGCAGTTAACTGGAGTCGCTCCTGAGTGCATATAGCCGTGAGCGTCCGTGTATCCGCGTGCATGTCACGAGCGCGCTTGACGAGTGCGAGGCGGCGTTGAGCAAATGGCACATGCTCTGTCGCTCCAGCGAATGCGCGATGCGACGACAACCCTGACGGGGTCACCGCTCCTTCGCTTGGTGCATGCCAACGCCGTCATCTATTAGCGAAAGGGAAGGATTTCACGGCGTCGACCATGGCACTCTCCCTCTTGGCAACATCCACATTGAGAAAACGACGGCTCCGTTGCATGTCCGCGGCTAGCAAAATCTCTTGCAAAGTCGCCAGCCGCCATCCCTAGACCACAACGCCGTGTCAACAGCACAAGTTGGTGGGATCATGAACAGTTAAACCATTGCGAGCGTTTGCTCGGCCATGCTCGCAGTACTTCGGAGGACGTCGCGAACCACGACGTTCGGTTTGGCACAGCTGAAGATCGCGTACAGCTTTGGCGCTGGTTTGCGCTTGCGGATTTCTCGAGCGGCCCAATGCCCCAGCTTCAGTACTTGAGGTTGAGCCTCCTGGGCATAGACACCGTCGATATCGAGACGAACCGAGAGGTACTGGAGCGTCCGAATCCGATGGCAATCGCCGTCAGCTGCTTTTCATGGACAGAAGCAACAGGTACGCTTCCTCTAGCCATTGTAGCGTCTCGTTTCACCCTCGTGCATCCATCGTCAGCGCAGTGACGTCCTCTTGTGCCCAGGTCAAGGCCGAGTGCTTAAAGATCTCCAAGGGGCTGGTCTGTGACTACGCTGCGCACTGCTGCACGCGTCGCGCGATCGTCCAGTTGTCTCAAAGCGACGACAACGAGTTAGGTTCTGTGAGGCTTGCCAGTGGTTCGAAATCGAAGGCACGATCGGTGCTGATACTCAGGATGGCATATCAGCCAATTGAAACTCCGCAGCTTTAATTAGACGAGTTTGATTGGTCGTAAATGGGTCTATGATATCTGAGCTCTTTGATTTGGCTCTTTTGGATCTCATTCTCCCTTCTCTCTCACAAGGTTGTCATGACGACGCTCTCAACGCTGCGTGAAGACTTGCGTGTGCTCATGCTCCCCTGGGTCAGCGTCCTCCGCGACTACGTCGACCTGGGCGAGTGGCACGCGGCGTGGGACGCGCAAGGCGACCGCGTCGTCCACGTGCAAATGGTCAGCGACGCGCCGCGCGGCATTGAGCCGCGAGCGTTCGACGCACTCGAACTCCTCGCGCTCGTCGGCGCGATTGACTTTGTCGCGTGGCGCGTCGCGCTCGCCGCGTCATGGCCGCGCCACGCGGGTCTCTGGCTTGAGGCCGCGAACGGCCGTGCGCTCCGGCTCGGGTGGAGAGTTGTGTTTAACGCCTCAGACGACGCGTCGAAGATTGCCGAGTGCTGCGACCGCATGGTCGTCGACGGTGTCGCACGGACGCGCTCGCGTGAGTATCTGCGCGCACGAACCGTCCTAGAGAATCTTCTCCAGTCTAAGACGGCGATGGCGACCCGTCCGTTGGAAGTTCCTGTGCAGTTGGTGCTAAAGGGCGGATCCCTCGAGCCACGACTGCTCCAAGTGCTCGAGCTCGCCGCGCTCCAGCACGCGCGCAACTCGTCGCCGCTGAGCTTATTCTCAAGCGACCGATGGCGGCCACTCATGCGGATAACGGATATGGAGATCGACGACAGTTTGGCGATCCAGTCGCCCAAAGCGTTTCTGTACGCGTCCCAACTCACAGCATTGGGGATCCGACTGAATCAACTTGTGCTCGACCGTCTCGACATAACCGTTGACACCGCCATGTTGCACATCACGGGGCTCCAGCATCTCTTTGGTGATAGGGGCGTCGAGTCTGTGAGTGTTCCGTCGGTCATGTCGCGTCATGCGATCGCTGCCGTCTACTCGGCGCTTGCAACGAGTCCGTTTCTCCGAACTGTCGCAATTAACGAGCCCCCTCGAGGTGTGAATCCCGGCGACGGCATGGTTCAGATGCGCTCCGGAGACCGCGAGTGCCTGTGGCAATGGATCGCCGCGTCGCTCTTCAGCAGCCGCGCGTCAAACCACGTCTATCGTATCCACATCGACGTTGGTGAGCTGTGTCAGAAGGATATTGTCTCCATGGAACGAGCGTTGTGTCACCCAATCCCTTTGCAAGCAGCAACTCTCAGTGTCGGATCGCCAGACCACCACGGAGATGTGGCGCAATATGTGACTGCGACCAAGTTTCGCCTGTTGTCGCCCGAGACTGAAGCTCCGCAAGGCGTCGATGCTGTTGTGGACCTCGAGAAACAAACGGTTCAAGTTCTCCAAGCGGAGTCCGATGGGTGGTGCGTCGTCCTCTTGCCTGGTTGGGGCACGGCGTGGGTCCACAAGGACGATTGTGAAGGACTCACAACTCGCGCATCGGATCCTTCCACAGTTCGATCGATTGCCAGAATGAAATTTTCCAATGTGACCGCAGCAAATTCGACGCCAGTCGTTTCGTTTCTCCGCCTCGTCGGTCGCGACGTTCGTAGTCTTGAACTCGTCGACACTCAAGTCGCCGAGCCACTTGACGATACGTTGAGCGCGGTTCTTCAAGTGACCCCGCATTTGGAAGAGCTCAAGGTCGCGTACGGAGGACGCATCGCGACTTTGGACACCCTGATAGATGCCTACGAGCGAGGCTACTGCCGGCTACGCGATTTCACCTTGAGCCATACCTTACTTGAGAACGAGGAAAGCTTGCTTCATGTCCTCCAAGCGCTCGCGGACCCGAAACACCCTATCTATCGACATCTTCGAGGTCTCTCACTCTCGTGCAGTTCGCGAATGCGATTGACCGGTCTCTCGGAAGCTCTGCGTACGATGCTCAAGGTCAACACAACGCTCGAGAGCGTGCGTATCCACGTCAACTTTTTAGTACCGGTTCCGCAAGAGGAGCTTCTTCAGCGCCGAGCATTTGCCGTGTACGAGACCCCGATTGCTGTGCGGATGCTGCCGCTATCTGTGAGCAAGAAGGCAGCGTTCTTGAGTGTGACGAGTGCTCGGCGCGGTGATGCAGCCAAACTTACCTGCGCTGCTGAACAACTCGATAGCCGCGTCTTCTCGCTCATTTTCCAATTTGCTGCTCAGAGCCGCAAGCGAACAGTTGACGTCAAGTGTTCGAAACTTCGGTCCTAACTTCCTGACGATGGAACCGTTGCCGCTGGGACTTGACGGAAGCGTGCACTCTCCCAATGGGTTCTTTTCACCCTTCGACCTCGTCTCACACGCTTCATCTTCACCATCTTCTCATCCCACAACTCAAGATGCTCTCGACATGCAAACTCCGCCGGTTGATGCTCCCATGGGTTGGTGTGCTGCGCGACCGCGTGGATTTGGGGCCGTGGAACGAAGAATGGCAAGCTGGTAATGGTGACGTCGCGTGGCTTCAATTGTCGAGGGTCTCGGCATCGGATGACGACACTCGTGTATTTGACGGCGTGGAGTTGCTTACGCTCTTAGGTCAGATTGACTTTGTTGCGTGGCGCATGACACTTGGCTCGGCGTGGGCACGTCATGCCTCCGCGTGGATTGAAGCCGCCAACGGTCGGGCGATTCCATTCGGTCTGCGGATTTCGTATTGCTCCAGTGATGTCGGCGATGGCATTTGCCAGTGGGGCGGTCGCTTGGCCGTCAAGAATATCAGCTCAACGAGATCGCGCGAGTACCTCCGCGCGCGTTTTGTGCTCGAACAAGAGTATGCGAAGATTGAAGAAGCGACGGCGAACAAGAATCTCAAGCCCGTTCCTCGCACAACGCTTCGCATTCCAGTTCACCTCAACGCTTCAGGAGGACCGATGGAAATGGCACTGCTTCAGCTGCTCCAATTCACGTCACTACAACACGCCAGGACTTGCGCATCGACATGTCCGTCAGTGCAGCAGAACTGGAGTCCGCTCTTGACGATCGCACAAGTCAGCACGCGTGGTGGCGACATGTCGACGTCGGAAAGGGCGCTAGTGTGTGCGACGGAGCTTGTCGAACTCGGGATTGCGTTGGAGAATTTGTCGCTCCGTGGCCTTTGCGTTACACCTGATACGGGTCGCTGCTGTGTGTCAAGTTTGCAGTGTTTGCTGGCGACAATTGAACCGGACGGTATGAACCAACGTCAAGTCGTCCCAATGGGCGAGGTGTTCATTTCCCAAACGACTCACCGACAGACCGCCGCTGCAGTTTTCTCGGCGCTAGCTTTCGGCTCGGCCAGCTCCACAGTCACCATTGACTGGAGCCCATCGCAGTTTGGTGCAAGCGACGACATGGATTATGTGTGGATGTGGATCGCACTCGTGCTGTTCAGCAAGCAAGTCCCGAATCGTATTGAAGAGGCGACAATCGATGTGTCCACACTGACTACGCAGAACGTCGCGGCCATGAACAGCCTCCTCCGTGACGACGACCAAGTTCAACTCGTCGGCGATGATTCAGTGGTCAAAGACTGCGTGCTGGGTCGACCCAGCAACAAGCACTATGCGTACGCGGCCAAGTTTCGCCTCGTGCCTCCCGACGTTGATGTGCCCATGGGCGTGGAGACAACTATCACAACTACACGACAAAGGGTTCGCGTTTTTCACGTGCGGCAGGACGGTTGGATCAAGGTGCTGCTACCTGGATGGGGCTCGGCGTGGGTGAACGAGAATGATTCAAGCACCAAACTCTCGCTGACAGAAGATGACTCGACGAACGCGCGGACTCATCTGGTCTCGTGCGTCACGTTGCAAGGCCTCACGCCGACGTCCATGGCTCCCGCTCTCTCTATGCTCCGTTTCGTTGGTCACGATCTCACGCAACTCCATCTCAATGCACCCGGACTGCCACGTGACGTCGACCAGTGGCTTCTTAGCGTTGTGCAAGCGTGTCCTCAGTTGGAAGACCTCTCGATGACGATCCCGAACGTGCTTACGCTCGACACGTTCGCGCAATTCTACGAGCGCGACTACACGCACGTTCAGTGTCTCACGTTCCAGATTCACGATACAATGCAAGCCGACGACGCGTGTGCTCTCCTCGGCAAGTTGGCCAACGCTGATCATCCCATGAGCCAGCACCTCCGCGAACTCAGCATCCCAAGAATGGAACTGCACGACTCGAACTCGATCGTGGTCCCAGCAATGCGGCAAATGCTCAGCGCGAACACGACATTGCAGTCGATCGAACTCTACGCGTTCTCAGACGCGCAGGGATTGCCCGTGCTCAGACGCGAGTTTGCTCTATTTGAAACACCCATTGCACAGCGCTTGCTACCGCTGTCGCTCCGGAACAAGCTCGCGTTTCTTAGTGTTGTGACGCCAAGAGCTCCAGCGTGTCGACAACGTGCTGTCCACCAACTCGATAGTCGCGCGGTGGCGCTGATACTGGAGTTTGCAGCGCAGTGTCGGCGCCGAAAGGTATCCGTTGAGTTTCACAAGCGGCGTCGCACGCAGCAATAAGACAAGCTACTAGTATCGTTTGAATGCATGTTCAGTTCATCCCAACAAAAACTCAAGCTTGATGCGGACACCAAGGGCATCGGACCATCGCACTCAACTCTAGCTGCGCTGGATCACCGCTGAGACTGCGTAGATGTTCTTGCTCTGTTTCTGGTCGGTCGTTGCCTTGGTGTAACAGGTCCCCGTTCCGTTGCTGTAGAGCTGGAGAAACGTATAGGCGACGCAGTCCGGCGTCTCGAAGCACTTGGTGCAGCACGCCTCTGGCCACACCGTGTGACACGACTTGATCTCTGGACCGATGAAGTAGACCGTGGGCATCTGCGTCCCGCACTTGGCGTGCGTCGTAATAGCGGCACACGTACGCGTGGGGGTCTGACTGGTGGCAGTACTGACCGGTAGGACAGGCTCGCGCGCAGACGTAGGCGTCGCCGCAGCTCCCGCCCGCGGGAGGACGCGTCAGAATCGTCACCAACGGGTTCTGGGTCACGGGCGTCAATGACGTCGTGTTGAGCTCGATCATTGCCGCATGGGTGGAATGGGAAAGGGCCGCGACCGACAAGAGCGCTGAAGTGAGTGAGGCCACCTGAACTCAAGCCAGTCCACACGTGGGACAGTTGTGTTGGGTTCATGTGTCCAGTCGCGGGATGGAGTCTGTTGACGGAGTGAGGCGCGCACCAAAACACCACAGAGCTCACCACGGTACGTGGCGTTCTATCGGGGAAATCACAGTCTCCGGCGAGCCCGGCTAAGTGTTCGTTCATCGCGCAGCATCACACTCACGTTTGTTAATCGTTCCAGGCGATGCGGATAGTTAGCGAGAACGGATTTATTGTTGTACTCATAGAATCAAACATGTACTAGTACGCGTCTGTGTTGGATGCACAAAGCATCTCGTCGACATCACTTAGCTACGCACAATGGACGCCGAGATCGCGTCGGAGTTCCGCATGGCCCACCAGCCCGCCTGCGACTTGAGGTAGCAGTAGCCGATGCCGTTGTCGTAGTACTGCACGAACGTGTACGCGCGACACTTCTTGTTCGCCTGGCACTTGGCACAGCACTCTTCGGGCATGTTGGCGACGACCGTATTGATGTCGGCGCCCCAGAAGTCGATGCCGACATTCTGCTTGCCGCACTTGGCGTCGATACGACGGCATTCGTAGGCATCCGGGTTCCACTGGTTGCAGTACTGGCCGGCCGGGCACTTCTTAGGGCCGGTCTGGTCGTTGCCGCATTTGGTGCTCGGCGTAGGAGCCGTGGTCACAGGGGCCGTCGTCGTAGGCGTAGGGGTGGTCGTCGCAGGCGTCGTCGTCACCGGCGTCGTCGTCACGGGAGTCGTCGTCGTGGGCGTGGGCGTCGTCGTAGTCGGCGTACCGCACGCAACCGACTGCTTGAGAAGCGCCGAGACTTCCTTGTAGCTGAGACCAACGTCCGTCACAGCGTTGGCGTCCGGCTTGCCCGTCGGGAACCACAGGAAATCCGGGTGATCGGTCTGCGAGCTACCCACCCACTCGCCACCAATAATGTTCTGGTTCGCGTCCAACTCGAGGAGGTACTTGTAG
>JAADWR010000331.1:0-11498 GCA_023336345.1 Pythium inflatum | reverse complement strand
TGCGCCTTGGCCACGTCCTGATCCACACCGCGATAGGCAACGTCGCACGTGCTTGTGTATCCTTGGAGCAAGGCGACGACGTTTGAGTGGCCATTCTTGAGCGCGCGCTGGACTGCAGTCTCGCCCGACTGCGTCTGCATATCTTGGTTCGCGCCAGCCCGCAAGAGCGTGTGGCAAACGGCTTCGTGCCCGCGACCTGCAGCTACGATGAGTGCGGTTTCCCAGTTGGGAAAGACCGCGTTGACGTTCGCGTGAGCGGCAATTAGCTTCTGCACAACTTCTGCGTGGCCGAACGCCGCGGCTTCATACAGAGGTGTCTCGCCCGTTTTGCTCGCACACTCGACGTTCGCGCCATGCGCCAAGAGCATATCGACAATCTCAGCGAAGCCATTTGACGCTGCGGTGATGAGCGCCGTCGTGCCGTCTTCGCTGGCGGCATTCACGTTCGCGCCGGCCTTGAGGAGCCTGTCAACGACGTTCGCGTGGCCGTACATCGCCGCGCCCATGAGCGCTGTCGTCCTGCGCTTGTTCGCTTTGTCGACGTTTGCGCCAACAGCAAGGAGCCGCTCGACAATGCGGTCGTAGCCGTCGGTTGCCGCGAGCGTGAGCGCCGATTCGCCAGCACCATTCGTGACGTTTACGTTCGCGTCGGCCGTCAAGAGCTGGTTGACGACCTCGTAGTGTCCGTGGTGCGCCGCCTGGATCAGCGCCGTGTTGCTGTGCTCGTCGACGCCGATCGGCTTGGCACAGCCTGTCGTAAGGAGCTTGTGCACGATCTTGACGTGGCCGTGCGCCGCAGCCGTGACGAGCGCGACGTCGTTCAGCGGCGCGCCCGGCTTGAGGAGCGAGCCAACGAGACCGAGGTCGCCGTCGGCCGCGGCCTGGAGCATCAGGCGCTCCTTCTTGGTGAGCGACGCTGGCATGATGAGTTGCGAGGGGTTCCGAAAGTGAGACCGCCAATCGAAACTCGGGGAACTCAGACCGAGACGAGACCGTCGTTTTTGCAACAGGGTGTTGGGTTCACTCGATTTATGGCCAATCCAAGGGCACCCGAAAATGATTTCAGGTTGGGATCCAGATTGATTCCATAACTATGTTTATGGACAAATTCATCACCAATATTACATATTACATATAATCGCTGTCCCTGCAAGGCGAAACCGCATTCATCCGCCTTCGTCAAGGGTCTGAACCAGGGCTAAGGTGAGGAAGGCATGGACCACTCACCACTCACCAGGCAGCGGCAGCGCGGAGCAGTCGAGGTCAAGGAGCACAGCTGAGGATCGGGGCGGCGTGCTGCAACCGTCCTCGCAGCGGCGACTGGGAGGTGCTTCCTGGGCGATAAGGAGATGCTCTGTTATAGGACAGTAAGGTCCATTTGGAACAATGCAGCCAAAGGAATCTTCTGGAGCTAACTATCAGCGTTCCTTGGACCGACACGCTAACTGATGCGCCGTGCTCCCGTCCTCTTCCGTACCGTCGTTACTTGCACTAGCGCCTTGTCTTATATCGCCGCTTTCCTTGTGACTGAAGCCATTATGGGCGTCGCCTTCTCTGCCTAGCTACGAGTAGCTGGTCGTTCGAACGCAAACGCAGCTGCGCTTCCTTCTGTGCCTTTGATGAATGGATCAGCGCCTGCACGAAGGAGGATACGCACGACGTCGTTGTGGCCTCTACAAGCGGCATATGTCAATGCCGAGTGGCCACGGCTGGTAATAACGTCGACAGTCGCGCCATGCTCAAGCAGCACCTTGACGGTCGCCAAATGTCCATTTCCGGCTGCAGCGCGCAACGGCGCCACGCTGTTGACGGTAACCGAGTCGACATTCGCGCCAGCGGCTAACAGCATGTTGGCAATAACCACATGGTCCCGATAAGCAGCATAGTAGAGCGATGTGCCGCCGCTGTTGTACGCAAAACTTACGTCAGCGCCAGCACTGAGCAGCATCTCGACGATCGCTGCGTGTCCGCTCTCCGTGGCGATAATCAACGGCGATCGATAGTCCTTGTGGGCCAATTCGACCACAGCGCCGGAGGAAAGCAACGTCTCGACGATCGCTGTGTGACCTTCTTGTGCTGCGAAGTACACAGGTGCAGCCTGGTCCTTGTCGGCCAAGTTGACGTTTGCTCCCGCAGAAACCAGTGCCTCCACGACAGCCAGCTGTCCAGACTGAGCCGCCAAGCCCAGCGCGGTACGTCCTTCTTCCTTCGTCGTGCAATCCATGCTCGTGCCTGCCGCCAGTAGCATCTTGGCGATGGAGAAGTGTCCCTTCTCCGCTGCAAACATCAGCGGTGTCTCATTGTAAGTGTTGTTGGGTCGGTCGACGTTGGCGCCCGCGGCGATCAATTCTTTCACAACGGCTGGGTGTCCCTTTTCAGCGGCATAATTCAGAGGCGTAATGCCGTGGTCGGTTGCCTTGTCGACATTCGCACCGGCAGCGATCAACCGTTTCACAATGGCCAAGTTCCCACCCTCAGCCGCATAGTTCAACGGTGTAATGCCGCACTTGTTGGCCAAGTCCACATCTGCGCCCGCAGCAAGCAACTTCTCGACGACAGCCACGTGCTCAAACATCGCAGCCGCAATGAGAGCGGTGCGACCATCCCCATTGGTCGTCCGATCGATACTTGCACCAGCAGCCAGCAGCGTCGCGACGATCGCCGTGTGCCCATTCTTAGCAGCGGTGATCAACGGCGTTCCACCAAGGCAAGTAGCTAGGTCAATACTGGCCCCGGCGAGAAGTAGCACTTCAACGATCTCCTTGTATCCATTTCCTGCGGCAGAGAATAGCGGTGTCGCTCCGTTCGTGTCGGACAAGTCGACGTTTGCACCGGCAACAAGTAGCTTCTCGGCAATACCCGATATCCAGACCCGGCTGCAAAATTTAGTGGCGTGACGTCACAGTCGTTGGCGGTGTTGGCGTTTGCACCTGCGGAAAGGAGCGTCGTGACGATGCGCTCGTATCCATACTGCGCCGCAACATTGAGCACCGTGTTCCCTCGTTCGTCGGTGTGGTGGACGTTGGCGCCAGTGGCAAGTGCGCGCGTGACCGTCTGCAGGTCTCCATCGATCGCAGCGTCGAGGAGCGCGTCGCTCAGCGCGTCGTCGTCGTCGATCACGGAACACTTGGAGTTGGGTTGGAACGCCACGACGGTTCGAGGTGGAGTTGGTGGTGAGTCACTACATCAGTGAGGAGCTCAGGAGTAAGTTTTAGCCAATCATGCCCGATCCTTTCCACCAATTGGTTTCTTTGGGAGTGAAGGTCCTACAGTTTCAAGTTGCCCTTGTTTCGGCGCTGAGACGGAGCTCGTGGACGCATGCAACGTGACGCGCTCCTCCTGCCGGTATAAACCATCACTGTACCAAAGAACATGGCAACACGTCGCTGATTCGACACACTCGCCGACAGAGTCGACTTGTTCCATTGACTGCGATTGGTCGTCGGCTGCTGAGTTGATTCAGGTGGTCGCAGAAGCGCCGAGTAAGTTTGGGGTAGTTGGAGTAGCACAACTAGCAAGGCCGGCGCGGCGCAATCGAACAGAGGCAGTGGGGTGGGTGGAACAATCTGCATTCCCACTCGATGGAAAGTCGTGGGTCGACGAATATGCTATACGCTATTGAAATTGTCACGTCTCGGTCCGCTTCATTTCCGATCCGCTTCCCTCGGGCCTCTATTATTGGCTTGGCCCTTCATTGAGCGTTCCACGGGCGAAGCACTCTGCAACTCTGTCTTGCCAAAGGGAATCCGTTGTCACGAGTGATCCGATCTTTCGCCCATAAAAACAACTCTACATTGTTCGTTGCTAAACGGATCCGCACCTGCGCGGATAAGGAGTCGAGCAACGTCGTCGTGTCCTTTAGCCGTCGCGCACATCAAAGCCGAATCGCCAGAACTGTTCACAAGGCCGACGGTTGCCCCACTCGCAATCAGCACCTTGACGGTCATCACATGTCCATTCTCGCTTGCTACGATCAATGGCGTCGCTCCGTTGATGTCGGCCACGTCAATGTCTGCGCCAGCTGCGAGCAGCATATTGACGATGTCTGTATGCCCATTCTCTGCAGCACACCACAGAGCAGACATTGTTGTCGTACGTAAAGTTGACGTCAGCACCGGCACCAAGCAGAAGCTCGACAATCGCGATGTGTCCTGTCTCCGCGGCGATAATCAACGGCGATGCGTCGCCTTTGCTGGCCAAGGCGACCGTTGCGCCGGCTGTAAGCAACGTCTCCACGATCTCTGTGTGACCTTCTTGTGCTGCGAAGTACAGAGGTGCAGCATAAAACTTGTCGGCCAAGTTGACATTGGCCCCCGCAGAAAGCAGTGCCTCTACGGCGGTCAACTGTCCATACTGAGCAGCTAAGCTTAGCGCTGTATTTCCTTCTTCCTCCGTCGTGCGGTCCAAGTCTGCGCCTGCCGCCAGCAGCATCTTGACGATCGCCAAGTGTCCCTTCTCCGCTGCAAACATCAGCGGCGTCGCATTGTTGGTGTTGTTGGGTGCGTCGACATTGGCGCCAGCAGCGATCAACTGTTCCACGATAGCTGCGTATCCCTTTTCAGCGGCAAGGTTTAACGGCGTGACGCCGTACGTGTTGGCCACGTTGGCATCAGCACCGGCTGCAAGGAGCTTTTCCACAACGGCTTCGTGGCCAAACGCTGCAGCAAAGTTGAGCGCGGTGTCCCCGTCCTCCACGGTCGTACCGTCGAGGCAGGCACCAGCGGCGAGCAGTGTCTGGACGGTCGTTGTGTGTCCATTCTTGGCAGCGAAGATCAACGGTGTCGCCAGGTTTATGTTGGTGGCGTCGATGTTGGCTCCGGCGCAGAGCAACATCTCAACGATTGTCTTGTGTCCACATTCCGCTGCAACGACCAGCGACGTGGCATTGTTGTTGTTTGTGGCTTCGATGTTTGCGCCTCGGGCAAGCAGCATTTCCACAATGACCGAGTGTCCATTTTCTGCGGCATAGTTCAACGGTGTCACGTCGTACTCGTTCGCCAAATTCACATCTGCGCCCGCAGCAAGTAGCTTATTGACAATCGTTGTATGTCCAAATTCGACGGCGAAGCTCAGCGGCGTTACGTTGTGCTTGTTGGCGATATTCACGTTTGCACCCGCGGAAACCCTAGACAATGGCGTCGTGGTCACACTGCGCTGCAAGATTCAGCGCCGTGTTCCGTCCTTGTCGATTGTACCGTCAATATCGATGCCTGGGGTTATGGCGCTCTTGACCGCCCGAAGGTCTCCATCGAGCGCGGCGTCGAGGAGCGCATGCGGCGTCATGGGATCCCTTCCCTTGGAGTTGGGTCGAACTGGCTGCGATCATGCAGGAGCTCCGACGGCGTTTTGACCAATAAAAAATTTCTAATCTTGTTTCCAACCAATAGGAACGGTATAGATATGAGTGATGGTCCCTCTGTTGTTGGATTCGCTGCGACATGAGAATTCGAAACTTGGTTTTTTCAAATTCCAATGCAGTAGTTCTCAACTGCAAGCATGCCGACCATCTTGAGCGGTTCGATGTTGCTCGCCAACGTCGAGATGGTCTTGTTCCGGCGCGAGAAGCGCGATCTTTGGAACGCCGCGATGGTTTAGGCTATTCTTTCCGTTTCCGCTTGCGCGCTGCCTCGTTGTGGCGTTCAAACGCCAGCGTAGCGGCTCGTCCTTCTATGCCTTTGATGAATGCATCAGCGCCTGCTCGAAGGAGGAGACGCGCGATGTCGTCGTGGCCTCAACGAGCAGCGCATGTCAAAGGCGACTCGCCGAAAACGCTTACAACGTCGACAGTCGCCCCATTCGCAAGCAGCAACTCGACAGTCGTCACATGTCCACTTTCTGCTGCGACGATCAAAGACGCCGCTCCATGGATGGTAACCATGTCGATGTTGGCACCACTAGCGAGCAGCATGTCCACGACAGCGGCGTGGCCGGCCTGAGCAGCAAAGTATAGAGCTGTGCTGTTGTCTGCGCGGGTAAAGTTGACGTCGGCGCCGGCGTCAAGCAGCATTTCGACGATCGTGGTGTGTCCTTTCTCCACGGCGATAATCAACGACGATGTATCGTCTTTGCTGGTCAAGCCGACGGTTACGCCAGCACCCAGCAGCTTCTCCACAATCTGGGTGTGCCCTTTCTCTGCTGCATAATTCAACGGCGTAGCGTGAAACTTGTTGGCCAAGTTGAGATTGGCACCCGCGGAAAGCAGCTTCTCAACAACGCTCACGTGGCCGCTCTGGACAGCCTCACTCAGCGCTGTGTCGTGTGTCTTGTCCACGGCGTCAATCCTCGCGCCAGCGCCAAGGAGGAGCTCTGCAATCGCGACGTGACCTTCGCGAGCAGAAGCGGACAATGGCGTTATTCCTTCGTGGTCGACTTCGTCTACACTTGCTCCCGCCGCAAGCAGTATCTCGACTATCGCCGTGTGGCCGTTTTGAGCTGCAAGGTACAGCGACGTCACGTCGCTGTTGTTCGCTTCGTCGACAGCAGCGCCAGCAGCAAGCAGCATCTCGACAATTACCGTGTGTCCATATTCGGCAGCGAAGTTGAGCGGTGTGGAGTCGTACATGTTTGCAAAAGTTCACGTTGGCTCCCGCAGCAATCAGCTTTTCGACAATTGTGACGTGGCCACGCTGGACAGCCACGCTCAGCGCTGTGTCGTGTCTTTCGTCCACAGCGTCAATACTCGCACCAGCGCCGACGAGGAGCTCCGCAATTGCGACGAGACCTTCGCCAGTAGCAGCGATCAACGGAGTTTTTCCTTCATGATCGGCATCGTCGACACTCGCGCCAGCGGCAAGCAGCATCTCGACAATTTCCGTGTATCCATACTCGGCGGCGAAGTCCAACGGCGTAGTGCCATAATGGTTGGCCTTGTTGGTGTTGGCACCCGCAGCGATCAGTTGTTGCACTATGGCCGAATGTCCGTTCTCGGTGGCGTAGTTCAGCGGTGCTGAGCCGTACTTGGTTACCACGTTTACATTGGCACCCGCAGCAAGCAGTATCTCGACAACTACCGCGTGTCCAAACTCGGCGGCAAAAACCAACGGTGTCGCATCGTTCTTATTGGCTTTGTCGACATGGTCACCGACCGAAAGAAGCAACTGGACAATGCGCTCGTGTCCACTCTCCGCCGCAAGGACGAGTGCCGTATTCCCTTCTTCGTCGGTCGTCCAGTCGACATTGAAACCTGCGGCGACTGCTCTTTTGACTGCCAACAGATCCCCCCTGCATGCGGCGTTGGGAAGCGCAACGCCAAGCGCAAACGTCATGACCACGGCCGTTCACGGATCGCGTGGCGTGGGTAGGATTTTGGGAAGTGGCCTGTGGGCTCATCACGAGATCTCAGATAGGCATTTTATCCAATCATGTCTGCAAACTGCTTTTTTGTCCCAATCGGAAGGGTATCCATTTTGAGTGATAATCTCGGCCATTCGAAATGAATACAATATTCCGCGGCAACGATCAGTCGCGTCGCTTGATTGATGTTGGTCGCATCGACGTTGGCACCGGCAGCTAGCAACATCACCCAATGGCCGCGATTCCATTTCTGGTGGCGTATTTCAACGGAGTCTTATCGCACAAGTTAGCAAAGTTCACATCGACGCAGCAAGCAGCTTCTTGACCATGGCAGTGTGGCTGCTTTGGACAGCGTGTTCAACGCAGTGTTGCCTGACTCATCCACAGAGTCAATCTTGGCGCTAGTGCCGAGCAGGAACTCCACAATCGCTGTGTACCCTTCGCAGGCAGCGGCCCACAATGGCGCAGTTCCTTCGTTGTTGACCTCGTCCACATTCGCGTACGCAGCGTTGAGCACCGTATTCCGTTCGTAACCGCCCGTAGGTCTCCATTGAGCACAGCGTTGAGGAACGCGCCGTCGTTCAGTGACCGTTCCCGCCATCTGCAGAAAAACTTCGGAAATAAGAAGTCAGGGGGTAGGTCGTGAGGAGCTCAGAAGACTTTATGACCAATCATACGTATTCAAGGACACATTTCTACCAATCCCGAGAAGGCATTTCGTGAGTGATGGTCCCTCCTGTCGACTGTGCCAACACGTTCGCGGTGATCTATGGATACGCAGAGATCGTTGAGAAGCTCCTGGCCGCCGGCGCGCCAGTGGAGTGTCCCGAGCGCGATTGGGATTCGTACCTAATCACTGCAGCGCGCAGGGAGCATGAGGACGTTGTGCGCGTGCTCCTCGCGGCCGGCGCCGATCCGTTTGTTTGCGACAAGAACGGCATGACAGCGGTCGACTACCTCGCGCAGAACGGTCTCCACACAATCGCCAAGTTGGTCCAAAAGCACATGAAGTCGCCCAAACATTTTCTCTCAGCTGTCGCGCGCGGAAACCTCGACATTGTGCGCCGACTCGTGAACGCCAAACTCGTTTGAATCAGGTCTATTGGAGTGCGATTAACGATTCCTATAGGCCGAGGGGGTTGCCCTCCTTTTAATCCCGCGCGAGTCGCAGGATACGGCTTTTGAGCCATTCTTCGTAATCCGTTTGTCGATGAGATTCAATGCTGGCGGCGTATTGCCATGCACTGGGGTGGTCGGACTGAGCGCTTGCCTGGCGGTCCATCGCCGCATTCGCCGCCGTGTCCGCCATTTTGTTGTATGCGCGTAGATGGTGCTGCCAGACGCTGACTTGGAGTAGGTTCGCGAGCCGCCGCGCTTCACTGTACAGGGGCCGTAACGCAGGATGACGTGGCGGCCGATAGCGTCTCAGTTGCCCGAGGATCAGGCTGCTGTCGCCGACTACTTCGACCGGCCATGCGCGTCGCTTGGCTTCGCGGAGACCTGCAAGCACACCGCTATACTCCGCCCGGTTGTTAGTCATGTCCCGCTGCGCATACGACATGCACGCGCTCCAGACGACACGCGGGCTCGCTGCGGTGTCGTAAACTTCGACAATGACTGCGCCGGCGCCGCCCGGACCGGGGTTGCCACGCGAGCCTCCGTCGAAGAAGAGAATGTGCCGCGGCGTCGTGGCTGGCGAGCGCGTCGCGGCATCCGTGACCGCCTGAGGAGTCGTGAAGCCTGTCGCGATGTCGTCGAGTACTTGGGCGTAGGTGGCGTGGGCACCGGCTGCGCTGCGTAAGGAGGCTCTTGATCGTTGCGTGTAGCGTGCTGCGAAGGTAGGTTGTGGCTGTATCGCTGGTCCACTGCTGTCGTCCGTTCTCGATCCTTTGCCGCCACTTCCAGATCACCGAGAGAACTGCATACACCGTGTGCTGCCATGCGGTGTCCACCAGCGCATGGAGCTCGCTGGAGATCGCCGCCTCGCGCACTGGCACGTCCATGGTTTTGGACAATTGCCATAACCGCTTCGGGAATCTGGGGAGACGCAGACCGAAAGCCGCTTGCTTGAGTTGCTTAAGCGTGTCGCCGGTGGGGTCCCAGAGTTCTTGGCGGTCCCATCCGTCGAGTAATACTTGCCACAATGACTGCGCCGCCGGGCAGCCCCAGTAAATGTGAGATATCTTCCCGCCCTGACCGCCGCAGTCGCAGTGTGGACAACCGAATCGTTCGTTGAGGCGATCCCAGCCCGAGACCCTGTTCCCCTTGATTTTCCGGAGATGTAGGCGCTGTCGCGAAGTCGTGGCCCGCAGCTTGTCCACATCCGCCCAGGGCATGGACCTCATGGCGCTGCCGATCTGTGCGTCTTCAGCCTCCAATTTTCGCGCTCGTGCCTCCGTGAACGCCAAACTCGTATCAATGAAAGGAGAGCACGGACGTACGCCAGTGCATGAGGATGCGACGCACGGACACGTTGAGGTGATGAAGATACTGGTGAAACACGGTGCCACGTTGGAGGTTCGCGATGAGTACGGCTGGACGCCGCTACGCCTCGCGTGTGCGAACGGCGCGGCCGACGTCGTCACGTTCTTTCACGAGAGAGGAACAAACTTCGCGGAAGGCGAGCTGCGCTACGTGTGCTTGGCTATTGCGGCTATGGCAGGCCACATTAATGTCGTGCAGACGCTCGTGAAGCACGGTGCGCAGCTGTCCAGTGTCGGCTACTTTGACGGCTGGACGGTGCTTCACTCTGGTGTAGGGAGTGGGAATCCGGTCATGGTCAAGTATCTGTTGGATCAACGTTGTGTGGACGTCAACGCCGCCGACGAACGCGGTTTGACACCACTTCATTTCGGCGTGCGACCGCTGGACGAACTGCAACAGTCTGGACGCACTGTTCAACGAAGCCTGTTGCACCTACGCCAGGAGTCCGACGCTGCGATCGATGATCGACTGGGTGTGCTTCGGGCGCTCTTGGCTGCGAACGGCATCGACGTGAACGCACGGGACTTTACGGGAGAGACTGCGTTGGTCATGGCGGCAGAAAAGGATCAAGTAGAGGCCGTTCGTCTCTTGCTGCAGCATGGAGCGCGAACCGATATTGCGTCCATTTTTCCGCGCAAGACCGCGCTCAGTGTCGCCAAGTCGCCAGAGGTTCGTGGGCTCTTGCAAGCTGACACTACGTGTACTCCGCGCGACGCGCCGCGCGTTGCTACTGCCGACGCGAGCAGCCGTACGCTGCTCCATCTCGCGTGCGAGCGTGGGGACGCGGCAGCGATTCGAACACTCGTGACACAGAACCCAGAGAGCTTACATGGCGCCGATCGAAGCGGCCGCACGGCGCTGCACTGTGGGTGTGAGCAGGGCGACAGGGCATGCGTACGCCTGTTGCTGTCGGCGCGCGCTAGTCTCGACGTGGTGGACCAAGCGAACCTCACGCCTATTGATCTTGCTGTCAGCAGTGGACACGTCGACATCGTGCGTGACCTCAATCGGCAAGGCGCGCGTCTCCAGAACGTGTCGAACGATGGCCAAACGGTTCTCCATCGAGCTGTCAAGAGCAAGAACGTCGAGCTCGTCGAGTTCTTGGTTGACCAACACGTTGACAAGTTCGCATCCGACGCACGAGGGTGGACAGCGCTCCACTATGCTCTTGCTGAAGGGACTGTCGAGATGTGCGCGAAGCTCCTCGAGCTTGGCATGAACTTGACCGAGCTCACGAGACTGACGAGTACGTCGGAGGACGATCCGCTATCTGGCCTCGACTTGGTGGTTATACGAGACGATCCAGAGTTGCTGTCGTGGCTTCTTGGTCAGAAAGACGTGAACGTGAACATTCGCAACGGCATGGGACGCACGCCGCTGATTACAGCGGCTGCGAATGGCCGACATACAATGGCCAAGCAGCTTCTTGATGCCGACGCCGACGTGAATGCTCGTGGCGACGCGGGTGAAACCGCACTGATCATGGCGACGATTGGTGGATTCGCCAAAGCGGTTCACGTGTTGCTCGAGTCTGGTGCAAGGACCGACATTGCGTCCCGCTCAGGCAAGACGCCACTCAGTGTCGTCAAGTCGGCCGAGCTCCGCGAGTTGCTCCAGGTCTATCACAACAGCCAGCAGTTCCACGACAAGTGTTTTGTGCTGATCAACAACCCAGAAGCCAATCCGACCATTGAAGAGCTGACGGCGTTGGTCCCGTTGAT
>JAADWR010000330.1:0-11505 GCA_023336345.1 Pythium inflatum | reverse complement strand
ATGAGTGCAATGTCGACACCTGGTGCGACTTCAAGGCGGTACTTGTCATTGTCGACGCTCCCGGCCGCGTTGAACTCGGCGATTTTGAACATGTTGCCGTCGATCCCACGACGAATACCGACGACCGCGCGCCGCGCGAGCCACGAGCCCACGACGTTGAGCGTCACGCTATCGCTTTCCGACTCTTCGTTGATCACGAGCTTGAGCGGGTGGAAGAACGCGTTGAACATGGTCTCAAACTGGAAGATGACATCTCCTGTCGCGTTCGACCCGCCTGGTGTGATGATGTACGTGGCGTTGGTCGGCTTGCTGTTGGTCCACTCGAGGCCTACGACTGGAACGCCGAACGCATCGCACAAGACTTTCCGCTCGTGCTTTGTGTCGGGATTCTCGGCTTGCGGTGGGAGCTTGAAGAGTACTTGGCCCGTGCGTTCGTCTTTGAGCTCAACGACTTCAGGTCGTGGCTTGGTCCAAAAGTTGTCTTCGAGTTCGATCGTCACGGGACGGTCCTTGATGAAGCGTCGGTGGATCGTCGGCTCAAACACGCGCTGGGGAAAGAGCGGCTTGTGCTTGTCGTCGGCTGATACGTTCTGGCCCATGGCGAACTTGTTGGCGAAGTCGAGGAAAGAGAATACCAAAATGACCAGACCTCAGCCATCGCAATTCAGTGCTTGTGAGAAACCTTGCTGGCTTCATGCAGTGATCGCGACTGTGTGAGTCGTCCGACAGTGGATGATGAAATTTGCAGCGAGATGGCTCCACAGATTTCATCACCCACAATGCGCGCAGGATGGGCCATCGAACTGGACTAAAGGTCAGTCTGAACCGATTTCCACTCGGTCTCACACTTCAACACACCGTAATCAGCCCTGACTCTCAGTCTCACCCTTCAACACAGCGTAATCAGCTCTGATTGCAGTGGGAGATGGTTTGTTTGCGCGATTCGTGAGGTGCGTGGCTTCAACGAAATGGAGTTCCACCATCATCAACTTGTATCTGCGCGCTTGGTACTGTACAAGGGCGAAGGATTCCCCGGCGAGCAATTGCGAGCAATTGCGAAGCGCTTCACTTTGAGAGTCCGCTGACAGCCGCTTAGCCAAGAAAGCCTGCAGCCAAGGTTGAAACAAGGACGGCACTGCACCCAACATTTCACAAATGGCTACACCTCTCGAATGTGTTGGTCTCACGGGCACTAAATTAGGACCTTCTCCTCCACCCTGCTTTTCTTCTTATTTTCGCGTTGATGACGTTCGTCGAGCTCCAGCCCGAGATCGCGCGCGCGGTGTTTGCGCTGCTCGAGCGCGAAGAGCGACAGGCGCTCGCAGGCACGTGTCGCACGATTGCGTCCACGAAGAGCCGCTCCAGTGCGACGCTCGTTTTTCCGCCGACTGATCCCGATCGCGCACGTCGGCTCCTCGCATATGTGAACCCCGCTTCGTATGCGCGGATCCAGATCGCTAGCGCGTGGCACGTTGATCTCCTGGTCGAGTGCGGACGCCGCGACAAGGTTCGCAGTGTGCGCGTGCGGCCAGAGGTCGATGTCTCGGCGGCTGCCGTCGAAGAAATTTGTTCCAAACTCACGGCGTTTCAGGAGCTCACACAGCTGGATCTCTCCGACACAAATATCACCAATGTCGCTATACTTGCGCAATTGCCGAAGCTGCAGTACCTCAACCTTAGCCGTACCGACGTCGTGGATGCGTCGCCGTTGGCTGTGCTTGTGCAGCTGAGGGAGCTCGTGCTGGAAGACACGCAGATCTCCGACTTGTCGTGTGTCAGGCACATGATCGAGCTCCGCGAACTTGTTGCGACAAGAGGATGGGGTGAAGCTGTCGAGTGGCCGTCGCTCCGATCGCTCACCAAGATCCACACGCTTCGAGTGAGAAACAACAAGATCGTCAGCTCAAGTGACTTTGTGGCGGCGCTCGGAAACCTCCGACACCTCTCAGTCGGTATGATACTGGAGCCCGATGCCAAGGAGGTGACTTCATTGGTGCCGCTCAACACGCTGATTCCAGGACTCGGTCGACTCGAAAGTATATACGATCAAAACAATGTGACAGCGCCTGCACTCTCGGCGCTCTCGAGTCTTCGAGTCATTGAGCACCGTATCCATGCAGACTTTGAAGCACTGGCATCGCTCCAGAGCCTTGAAAGCCTGTACTTTCTCCTCCCATCGACTCTACTGGACGCCGGTCAAACGGACTATCAGTTCCTCCGTGGGTTTCCGAATTTGAAGAGCATTGTGGTCGATCAGTCGCGCACGCACCGAGACGACGAGGCGGCGAACGCCGAGATGGCGTCGCTTCTCGAGGTCCTCGCTCACATGCCGCAGGTTGAGAAGCTCCGGTTTGATGCGTACGTTGACAACGAACTCGTGAGTTCGTACATCCCTCGTTTCAAGACGCTCCGCCATTTGACAGTACGAACTCGATGGGATACGGGAATTGAGCTGTTTGACTGGATCACACCGTGTCGTTCGCTTCGATCACTCGTTGTCCAAGCTGATACGACCGATGTCGACATTTCTGCGATTGGAAACTTGATCCATCTGGAGACGCTATCGGTGACCAACACGCGACGGTGGCCGGGCGAGCCCGACGACTTTCCGTTCCTCTTGCAGCTGACCAACCTCCGGTCGCTCGAACTCGAGGGCAAGATTCGCGACCTCGCAGCACTCGCCAACCTCTCGCAACTCCGATTCTTGATGATTCGATCGCGCGTTGGTTATGGAATGCGAAACCACGACGTCCTCGGCCGGTTGCTGTTGCTGCAAGAGCTCGACATTGCAAAAACCGTGATATTCGACGTGAGACCGCTGACGGCATTGCCGCATCTGCGCCGCGTCGCGATCGCTTCGAGCGCGGATTGCCGACCGCTCACGAGTTGCGATCATCCGAGCTTGTTGTACGTACTCCATCCAGACACAAACTGCTTGTGGACGTGCAGCTTTGGGACGATCGACGAAGGCGATGAAACTGCATGAGTCTGCTGAATCCGTCGAGACTAGCTTGTGTGGTGCTGCCATGCACCTAATCCCAACGACTTTTGTGTGTAGTGCATGACAAGTCGCAGATGAGGCGTCGTGTCCCGAGAGCGAGCAAGGTGACGTACAAACTTCTGAAGAGACAACGACGCTTTGCGTCGTTCAGCCGTGATGCACGGGAACTGTGAGAGCGAATTGCGTCAAGTTATTGGAACACAAGAATGGAATACTGAAGCATGAACTCGCGCTTGTCTGTGTTGCCGTTTCTGTCCAGGCACCACAACCCTAGACATGACCGCTGAGGCACACCGAGACTGAGACGCGTTTGCCGCATCACTCAACAGTTGCAAGTCGCTTAGAGCGATGAACTGGCGTGCGGACGACGTGGTTCTCGTATCCACGAGGGATAATACCGTATTGCGACTTGAGGAAGACGAACAGTTAGGTCATCCAACAGGGTGGGTTCCAACGTTCGCCGTATTCCATCGGAATGACTACTATCTAGTCGACCGCGGGCGCAATATTTGGCACATGCTGACATTCCGTCTGTTGCTGTTCACAACGTGACAAAGCCGCGGCTACTGTGTACTACGCTCAACAAAAGCGCAGACAATCATCGGACTTTGACGGACCGCGGTCAAGTTCGCGCCACCGCGACCTTCAGGTGTAGGTTTGAATTTGGGACACAGCACAACGCAACGTCAGGTATCTGCTGCTCAAGCATTCACGTCATGACGAGCACATCGTGGGGGGAATCGCCACCTCACCACAGTCGACAATCTTTCGTTTGTGTGGGTATACGACGCACCACAGCATGCGCGTCGCTGCACTTGCGACAGCGCTCTCAGCGCTCGCCACCTCGGCCGTAGCTACGTCTTGCGACGGACCATTCATGACGCTGTCGTCCGACTGTCGTAGCGCCGCGACCGACGCCAAAACCGTGTGCCTCGTGACCGAGTCGTGTGATGTCCAGTCGTTCCACGTCGAGTACGAGAACTTCAGAGCACGCTTGCGCATTGCGTTTGCCGACGAAACGCATGTAGTGGGAGAGCTCTTGGCCCAGCCGAGTGTGTCTCCTGTTGTTGTTGGTCCGACGCCACAGCCGTCGACTTCGTCGCCACCGCACAGTGATCGCTGGGAGAACGGAGCCACGACGCTAGTATTTGAGCCAACAAGTCCCCCAAGCACGAGTGAACCTGCGCATCCAACACCGTCGCCAGATACTCCTTCGCCAAGCGCCGTTCGCCCCAGAGAGAGTACATTTGTGTTTGCGCCAACTCCTGCCCCAAGCTCGACCGCTCCCCCAACGTTGCCACCGGATACTCCTTTGCTTTTCAACGCGAGAGTATTTGAGCCAACTAGCGCCCCGCGCACGGGCGAGCCCGCGCCCCCGACGCCGGCGGCCGGCACCGCGTCCACCAGTGGCAGTAACAGTGCCAATGCACCAGGACCAACGTTGCCGACCGACTCGTACCCAGCATCCTGCCCGCGTGGTGCGAGCTCTCCTGGCGCGACACAACCTAGCGGTGGTCTCACCGTCAGCAATGATATTGTCAGCGCTATCGGTGTCCTCCGTCTCGATCCCACGCTCACTGAAGTGTACGATCCCCTCGTCATTCGCTCTTGTAACAGTGTGTCAACTGACATCGTCATGTGCGCACAGACAAATCGTTGGCGGCGCAAGCGAGTTTGGGACGCGCGGCAAAGCCGTGACACTGCAGATCGACCCGCACATGCTCTCGCAGTCGCCCCAAGTGACATCCGTTGCGATCAGCAACTGTGACCTTGGGGAGCAACTTGCGTCCGGCGCCGTGTTGAGCGCCATGCCCAGGGGACTCACCGACCTCAGTCTCCGGAACACGCTCATGCGAACGAACCAAACGACGTGTCGGCGCTGCAAGGGTTGAAGACACTGTATGTTGGATCTGGTGTATTGCTAGCTGTGTACTGGAACTGACGACTCCATTGGCCGTAGGAAAATGGAGCAGAACTACCTGTCGACAATCTCGAGCAAGTTTTCGCTCGGCCAACTCACCTCACTGTGCGTAGTAATAGTTGTTTGTATTTTCAAACCACCGCTCACAGCATCGTGTGTTTCGTCAGGTATTTGTCAGAGAACGAATTAGCATCGTTCGAAGCCGACCTCCCTAATCTCCAGTACCTGTACGTTTGAGTGTCGTGCGTCTGAGCGGGCATTCAGCATTCAACGTGACATTACGTGTTCCCATAGCTTCCTCGACAAGAACAACTTGACCACGATACCAAGCGTGATCTATCGCATGAATCGACTACGAGAGCTGTAAGGTGTGGCCTCTCGTGTTTGTTGGCGTTGATCAACTAACAAAAGTGTGTTATAGGTACCTCACCGATAACCCGATCGCCGCGGTTGTGACGTCGACATCGCAGTTTAAATTTCTTGCGCGCCTTCGACTAAAGATCGACGCGCCTCCAACAAGACATTCGGCGCCTGTGAGTTACATGCGCAGATCCGCTAATGATCATGCAACGGAGGAGAATGCACTCGCGCTTGATGCCAGCGATGTCGACCTCGACAGTGCCGTGCCAGTCGCGGTCGGCTCGCAAGTGGATCTCCACGGGTTTCCTGTGTGGGAACTTCCAGATACTACGTTCGAAGTGTTTCAAGCGCAGCAAGCTGTGATCGCCTCGTCGGACATTACCATTGGCGGTGTCAATGTTGCACCATTCGGCTCCAGTACGCGTATGAGTGGATCAGGCGCGGGTGAAACGACCACAACGAAAGAACTCCCGGGCGACGAAAACACTCCCATGATCAATGTCAAGTCCAAGAATGATGTTGTGCGTAAGGGCAACGCGGATAACAACAGCGACAATACGACACTGACAATCTCGAAAGAACCCCGGAGTCACAATAGCAGTGATACCAGCAAGAATAGCGCCAAGAGCACGAGCCATACTGCGAGCAAGAGTACCAACCAATCGACGCTCACAGTCTCGCTCGTGGTTGTCGCGGTCGTAGCCACGGTCGCTATTGTGGTTGTGCGTGACCCGCGAGCGCAATACGCCAAGGGCAAGGCCCGATACGCCTCCACGGAAGATACTTCGTCGTACCACACGGTCACGAGCACTCCCCAATCTACGCAAGGTCCTCAGACGTCTGCTACGTTGGTCAAGGACACTGCATTTGGCAATCTACTCGCATCGAAACGCATCCGCGCGATCGACTTGGAGGATGTGCGACCCATTGCGGCTGGCTCATCCAGTCTCGTGTGGCTCGTGAAGTGTCGTAGATCGCAGCACTTGGCGTCCAAACGCCTCGTCCAAAGCAGTGCAACACCTCAACGCCTCACCAAGTTTATCAACGAGATTGTCATCGCCGCGGACCTCGACTACCCAGTATAGTGCGTCTCGTGTGCGTTGCGTGGACCAATCAAACGGATCTCCAAGCACTTTTCGAGTACATGCCGAACGGTGATTTAGAAACGCGTCTCCACGCCACACGCTCTAACAAATCCTGGTCAACTTCCAAGCTCCAAGCGGCGCTCCGTATTGTTGAAGCCCTCGTGTACACGCACTCGTTCAATCCGCCGCTGCTCCATCGAGACGTCCGCACGCGAAACGTGCTGCTCGACGAAGAGATGAATGCGAAACTGAGCAACTTTGGCAGCGCGCGCTTTGCGTCAGAAGAAAACACCACGACGACCGACGGCATTGGCAGTTGTCGGTGGCTCGCGCCCGAGGTCTTGCGAGGGGGCGCGGACTACGATGCGGCGAGTGACATGTACGCGTTTGGCGTGTTGCTGAGCGAGTTGGACACGCACAACGCTCCGTACGAAGACGCACGCGCCGCAGAAGGCAACGCCATGACCGAAACGCAGATCATGGCGTTGGTGGCACGTGGAGAGCTGCGTCCGACGTTGTCCTCGACTTGTCCTTTTGAGATCCAAGAGCTCGCACGCCAGTGTCTTGCGGACGATCCAACCAAACGCCCGACGGCGCTGCGCGTTGCGTACGAGTTGCGACTGGTCAAGCGCACATGGGAGACAAGCCACTGATAACGATAGAGCAGCAGAAGAGTACTGTGATAGAAACAGTCGTCAATAGAACTGTGCCATTGGTGCGCTCTTTCACCTCGTTGCCGTCTATATAGACGGGCGCACAGACCTGTAGCATCTTATGAACCGAACGCCACAACAGGGAGACTGTGGTCAACTTATTCATGCGCTCTTTCATCTCGCGCTCGAGGCCACGGAGAACGTTGCGTCGCTGCTGGAGATGAAGAGCTCGCTGCACTTAGATGAACCTGTCGCGCGGTGCCTGCCTTTGGTGTCTTTTAATCCCGCGACAGATCCAGACCGTGCACGTCGTCTACTCTCTTCGCTCCACTATCGCGACCCTTCGCATGTGCTCGATGTTGCAGAGACCAGCATAGCCGACTGGAGACTGCTCGTTATTTGAGCCACTTGCGGGCAGTGCGGATCCCACCGACGGCCGACGGTCGCGTCGTCGCGGAGTATATTCACCCGAGTCTCCTTCGCGGGCTCCATCCGACGCGCATCTGGGTGTGTGACAATATACTCTTCGTTCACTAAGCCTTCGTTGGGGGCTCGTTAGATGTCATAGCACAATGCAAAGAAAGAAACGAGCATGGGACATTCCAAGCCACCTTCTATCAACCAGAATTGGCTACATTAGAACCTGTCAATCGTAATATAGCTGAGTTATCCTGTCGGATTACATACAACTCCATATCCTCATTCATCTCATGACAGAAACCTCTGTCATACGATGAAGAAAACACACAATGATGCTCATCGACCTTCCGCCCGATGTCGCCGCGGCGGTCGCGGCTATGCTCGAGCCCGAAGAGCTCGAGTTGCTCGCTGACGTCTGTCACGCGACAGCCGACAGCTCAATCTTCAATCCTCCCAAGCGACAAACGCTGACGCTCCCTCCCAACAACAGAGACCGCGCGCGGCGTCTCCTCACGGCGCTTCATAGTCGACTGTCGCGTTTCGACCGGATCGACATTGCACAACCAAGTCACATTGGTCTCATGGCCGACTGCGGCGTCTCCAGCGATGTCACAAGTGTGCGTGTGCGCACCCAATCCGAGTTGAGCGCCGCAGTGAAAACGTTTTGTGCGAAGTTGGGTGCGCTCCCAAATCTCACCAAGCTCGACCTCTCTGACACGGTGATCAGGGACGTGTCAGTTGTCGCGCAGCTCACGCAGCTCCGCTCTCTTGACATCAGTCGCACACGCGTGACCGACACAGCGCCACTCGCGCCGCTGATTCAGTTAGAAGAGCTCGCGTGTCGCGTGACGTGGGTAGTTGACATGACCTGCATCGAGAACATGACAAACCTCCGTCGCCTCGATGTCGTACGCCGGTGTGACAAAGTGGTCATGCTCCCCTCGATGCGTCGCCTGACCAAGCTGCAATCATTGACGGTGGGGATGGTCTCAATCCTCAGCGTGGCCGATTTCATTGGCGCGTGCTCGCAACTCAAGCACCTCTCTCTCGACGCCATCCTTTCTAGGCACTTAGACGATGGCACGTTAGCATCAAGCGCTGACCTTGCCCGTGTCGATATGCACTCGCTGCTACACCTGCTGCCACAACTCGAAGTCATTGCAGTTGGAAGTAGCAGGGTCTCAGCGATGCCGCTGTCCCAGCTCCCGAAGCTGCGTCGCATCGGTCGCTCGGTCGCATCGGATTTTGAGTTTCTTGTCGCGCTCCGAGAACTCCGAGAGATGGGTGTGTTTGTTGGAAAGACGACGTCGCCAGCTGATTATCGAGTCTTGCTTGAGTTGCCCAAGCTCAAGAAGCTCTCCATTGATAAGGAATATTGTTACACAAGAGAAGTCGCCAAGGCGCAACTTCAATCGTGTCTCGATGTCGTCGGTGAGATGGCGCAACTCGAAAGTCTCCATTTCGTGCGTCGCATTGCGTTCGATACGTTCGCACCTCATTTCCAGCGGTTTGGACGACTGCGGACACTGTCAATGGAAATTGATGCTCGTACGAAGACACTCGACGGTCTCGAGGCATGCCGCTCGCTACGATCGCTTACGATTGAAGTCTTCCACGACGCTATCGATCTCTCGGCGATTGGCTTATTAACGCAACTCGAAGAGCTCTCGTTCAAGAATGCAAACCACGATGCACGAGCTCCACATCAAGTGTATGCGTTTGTCGCCAACCTCGTGAACCTCAAAACGCTCAGTCTCTCGGGCAAAATCAAGGATTTGTCGACACTCTTGACGCTAACGCAGCTTGAGAAGTTGACGATCGCGTCGACTAGCCATCATCCCATGACGAACTACGACAGCCTCGGTCAGCTCAAGCGCTTGCGCGAGCTTGATATCCGTGAAACTACCATCACTGACGTGACGCCACTCGCCGGCCTCCCGTTCTTGAAGGCAGTCGTTCTTGTGCCGTACTCATACGGACCCATGGATTTGAGACCACTCGCGCACTTGCAGTTTCTGCGCAGTGTGTACATACCCCGTACGGCCGACAGTCGCGTGCTGACGGACCACGATCCCCCGCGTCTCCTGCGTGTGGATCACCCGAAGATCAAGTGTGCGTGGCGACCACCATTCTCAAGTCAGTCACAATCTCATCCATGACGAATTGACACACCAGTCTACCGACAAACGGAATCAGTCCGATGCCAGGGCGATTGCTACCATTGGAGAGCAGAGCGTTTTGCGCTGCCTTCTTATTCGTCGCGACATGGGTACATTGAAACTGACAAATCGGATATCCCTGAGATTTCCTGCGGATCGCATACTCGTCTGAATTCTATTGTGTCTCAGTTGAGAAACCTCTGGAAGGTGACGCTCTTCTGCGTTCGCAATGGTGCTCGTCTTGCTGCCGCCCGACGTCGCGACAGCGGTCGCGGCGCTGCTCGAGCCCGAAGAGCTCACGTCGCTCGCCAGTGTCTGCCGCGCGACAGCAACCAGTCCGATCTACAATCCTCCCAAGTGCGAGACGCTGGTTCTCCCTCCGGTCGATGAAGATCGCGCGCGCCGTCTCGTGACTTCGCTCGCCCATCGTGTCTCTCGCTTTGTGTGGATCGACATTGCGCGGCCGTGGCACATTGATCTCTTGGTCGAATGCGACGTCGCAGCTGCCGTCACAAGTGTTCGTGTGCGACCGGAAGTTGTCTGGTCCAGTGCTGCCGTTCACGAGATTTGTGCCAAACCCGTTGCTGTCCCAAACCTGACCAAGCTTGACCTCTCAGACACGGCAATCAAGGATGCATCGAACGTCGGACGGCTGATCCAACTTCGGTTTCTTGACCTCAGTCGTTCCCAAATGACCGACGCAGCGCCGCTCGCGTCGCTGATTCATTTAGAAGAGCTCGTGCGTCATGAGACGTGTGTGCGCAACTTTAGCTGCATCGAGCACATGACCGAGCTACGACGACTCGAAGTCACGCGCGAGCTCGTCGTGTTTCCATAGATGCGTCGACTGACCAAGCTCGAATCACTAACGTTGGGAACAATATCGACTCTCAGTGCGGCCGATTTCGCGAGCGCGTGTTCGGAGCTCAAGTTACTCTCAGTTCGAGCGCTCTTCGCGCGGTATGAGGACGGCATATCACGGCCAGGAGGCGCTTTTATTTCTGTGGACAAATTGGTACGTGGGCTCAAGAGCCTTGAGGTGTATGCGGATCGAAATGGCGCTGCATCGGCGAGGGCACTCGCCCAGATTCCAAGTCTACAGTGTATCGACCACTTGCTGACGAAAGATATGGAGTCCCTGGTCACGCTCCAACATCTCGAAGAGATGTTTATGTACGTGCAAGCGTCGCGTCCGCCGTCAGATTATCGGTTCTTGCTGCAGTTACCACAACTCAAGAAAATCTCGATTATGGTAGAACCGTCTATGATCCAACGGTTGGTCGACGCAGAACTCCAGTCGTGTCTTGATGTCATAGGCGAGCTACCGCATCTCGAAAGCCTGGATTTCATTTTCGGCGTCAATTGTGACGCGTTCATCTCCCAGTTTCAGCGATTTGGACGTCTTCGAGCTCTGACAGTCGTTATTGACGAGTGGACAGAGACACTCGATTGTCTCAAGCCATGCCAATCGCTTCGATCGCTAACGATTGAAGTCACGAGCGATGATACGGACCTATCGGCGAATGGTGCACTCGGCCAACTGGAAGAACTGTCTTTTCGGAAAAAGGAATGGGACAGACGAGGGCAACACCAAGTGTACCCGTTTCTCTCCAGTCTCGTGAACCTCACGTCGCTCTCCATTTCGGCGAAAATGAACGATTTGTCGTCGCTCTCGACGCTCACCACGCTGGAGAAGCTCACCATCGTTTCAATGAGTCATGACCCCATGACGAAGTACGAAAGCCTCGGCTGCCTCAAGCGCTTGCGAGAACTGGATATCCGCGAGACCAAGATCACGGACTTGGGGCCACTCGCACATCTGGCGTTTCTCCGGAAACTCGTTCTTCCTCAAGACCCCTCCTGTCGCGACGTCATTGGCTTGGCACCACTCGCGGAACTGCCGTGT
>JAADWR010000329.1:0-11512 GCA_023336345.1 Pythium inflatum | reverse complement strand
GCGCCACTGCGAGACGCCTATGCGACGGGAAACTGCCACATCTCGACGCTCAGCATTGCGCGCACAGACGCGCGGTATCTCCGCGGAACTACGAATCCCGAACTCATCGAGATTCTACGTGGGCCTGGCGGGCAGACACTTAGCCACCTCGCTGTCCATTTGCTGCCGTCGCTGCGGGGCACTGGCTAGCGCGACACGTACGTAGATGAGTGGATTCATCCGATCCTCGACCTCGTAGGCCGGTTACCAGCGCTCGCGTATGTGCAGTATAGAATCGCATGATCTCAACGACCCCCCAGGATTGCTGGCGCTCCACGCAACTGTGAGTTTGGTCACAAGAAAAGGTCACGAAACGTTCAACCACATCGACCATTGTTTTTTCATATGCCATCAACCAGACTCGGAACACGCGACGGTCACCAAGTTCTGGAGTATGAAAGAAATCCTGACACTTCGGTGCGCGATTTCAGTTCGTTGCAGAGACCTACTGATGAGCCCCGTCGACGGCATCCACGCTCTGTCCTTGCGGCACTGGGTCGCTCACAACGTAAGGAGGGTCGCGAGGGTCGCGGCAAATGATCGTGCCACAAGGCGTACCCTTACGCGCAGCCGTCTCAACGTTCGCGGCCGCTTCGGCAGCTGACTTGATTTCGTCAGCGCTGGGCGCTTGCGGCACTGGATCGTTCACGACATGCGGCGGAGGACCGCGGCACCAGTTGTTCCAAAAGTTGCATGGGCTACCCGAGGCCGCCTCGACGTTTGGAGCCGGTTGAGCAACACGCTCAACGCCGTCCGTGCTGGCCCCTTGAAACATGGGAGGACGCGTAGGGCGACACCAGGTGTTACGAGGATCGCAAGGTCTCGCGAGCGTCTCGCCGATCGCGGTGGGTTGAGCCGCAGGCTCAACGGCGTCAGCGCTACGCGCCTGCGACGCTGGGTCGTTCACAATGTACGGAGGGTCGCGAGGGTCGCGGCAAATGATGGTGCCACAAGGGGAGCCGTCTCGAAGGGCGCGTCTCGCGACGCTAGAAGACGGTTCCATGGCACCGCGGAGTGCTGCCGTCTCAGCTTGGACAAGCGTGGCAGCAGCGAAAGCAGTGACAGCAGCGATGATGGTGTTGAGCTTCATGGTCTTGGACACAGGGGGAGGCGATGGAGTGCAAATTGCAGAATGATTCGATCGGCTGAGCTCCACGATGTCTGTAGGCTGGCAAGGAGGCTCCAACGAGGCCGAAGACGACCTCCTCGGCGTGGTTGGATATAAATCACAGACCACCAATTATCCACTCGCTCACAGAACGCTTGAGTGGCTGGGAGATGTGCTTCCTTGATGAGTACACGGCAACGTTGCACCGGATGACAATCGACGCAGTCGAATCAGGCCTTCTCGTTCCAACAACTTCTGTTGTGTGCTCTGTACGAGTGGGTTCCCGTGACATGGGTGCACGACAGCTTCCCAACGGAGGTTCGGCTCGCTTGATCCTTTCCCGCAACGAGGTTGTTGTCACACCAACACCGCAGGCGAGAGGTCAATCGGCGCCAGAACACAATGCACGTGGCGCAGACTTAAACTTTGCACTGTCCCTTATGACTACCGTTCACAACTGGTCGTTATCAAAACTCCACGTTTGCATTCATTGGTGACCGTGCTACTCGAAGTTCCCTGTAGTGACTCTATGCCGATGATGATGATGAGAGTATTGGATACTGGCTAGATCCAGAAAACTTAGCTAAAGAAACGATACGGTTCTAGACTGCTTTTAGAGTTGTATGTGAGACGAGAGGATCCGAGGCACGACGACGCGAACACTGATCAGCACAGTTCCTTTGGATTTGAAGAGGATTCGTAGCGTGATATGACCAAATATCCAGTAGTCCATTTGAAGCTCCTTTGGTGTGAGATGGGGCCAAGGACTTTGCAGCGTTGGGGACTCGACACATCCCTCGATTACCGACTGATCGGGGACTTTCGAAGCTCAAAAATCGACGTGAGTTTCCTCGATTTTCGTTTACAGTGTGGAAGAAGGGTGTTTTGCTCGAACTGATCAATATCAATCGGTATTGACACAGCAGGTGAAACTAAGAAGTTGTGATATCTCAGCTCGAAAGTGGTCACCAGCGGCCAATCAGCATCTACTACTGATCCTGTCAACTTGAAGTTCAGCTGGTGATATGGCCACTGATAAACGGTCCTTTCTACGGTCCTATAGTACTGCTGTAGACGACACGAGGTATCACAGGATCCAGCTTCGAGAGAGAGTGAATGCAACGTACAATACCACCTCCCCAACAGAACTGACACAAACAATCCGAGAACCAGTCATCAGTCTGTCCATTTCCATCAGAACTGGTGACGATTGACCGCCGGTACCTCAGTCCGACGTGCGCATGTAGAGATGGGGTATTGAATTCCATTGCCTCGTTTTGGAATGATCTAGTTCTGGGAAAGAATCAATTGTGGGCGGGTCGCTTGGAACCTTGTACACAAATCACTCGGCCTCTCTTCATTACGGATGCAGTTACACCGGCGGAATCCGCGTGCTGAAGACGTTTTCCACGCAAATTGTGATACGTCAAACAGCACGGTGGATGTGACATCACGCCTGCTACGTTGTGCAATATGTTGCCGCAATGTGTTCACATCTGCCGTGCATCTGATTAGATCATGGCGATCGCCGTCTAGTGCCACTTTAGGAAGCCAACGTGAAGGAAGCGCACGCACGTCCACTTGTTCCCTCGTGTTCTGCGAGCCTGGGGTCGTAGGACAACGGCGCATGGTACAGATTACCCCCCAAGGGCGAGGAAGGCAGTCTGTGCACGCGTTGGAACCCCCTTGCAGGTCGACAACGACTGGAGAGCTCAATCGATCGAGGCATTCTGCAATTTGCACTCCATCGCCTCCACCTGTGCCCAAGACCATGAAGTTCAACATCATTATCACTGCTCTCACTGCTTTCGCCGCTGCCACGCTTGTCCGAGCCGAGACGCCAGCACTCCGCGGTGCCATGGAACCGTCTTCTGACATCGCACGGCGTGCACATGGGGACGCGCGTCCTTGCGGTACCATCATCTGCCGCCCAAGCCCGCCTCCAGAGATCGTGAACGATCCCTCTCCGCAAGCGCGCAGCGCTGACGCCGTCGAGCCTGCTGCTCGACCACCGGCTGACGTGGAGAAGGCCTCGGGTAGTCCGTGCAACTTTTGGAACAACTGGTGCCACGGACCTCCGCCGCATGTCGTGAACGACCCAGCGCCACAAGCGCCCATTGCAGCTGCCGAAGCGAGCGCGAACGTCGAGACGGCTGCGCGTAAGGGTACGCCTTGCGGCACCATCATTTGCCGCGACCCACGCGACCCTCCTTACGTTGTGAACGAGCCAGCACCACAAGCGCAAAGCGGAGACGCTGTCGACGCGGCCCACCTCTAAGTCTCCGGGGTGAACTATAACTGTTCACGGCCGTGACGTACTCCCTTCACGCCTCGAGAACTTGTACTTTGCGACCGCTAAGTTCTCAATTTGTTTGGTAGGCGTAGCAACTGGCACGAATCAGTTTGTTTGTTCATTTCGTGTTCCGTCTACGTCGCTTTTGCTGATCTTCAAGGTACCCCTCTCGGAGCGTGATCTCGCGCGACTCAACCCTCGCTCTAATTCATTACTACGTAGAACCTGTTCCAGTGCGCGCCTTGTCCGCGACGAGAAAGCTGCGTTGGTGGTACAAATGCCGCGCAATAGAGCGTGAAGCGCACATCCTTCGCCAACTCCAAATCCACTACTATAAGTGAGCAACAGGTGACCTGACCTGGTCCTGACCTGGTCCTGAACCCCGTTAGACTCTACTACATAGTATCAACCACCAGGTCGCCCAGTTCGGACCGCTCAGCGCGTCAGTGAAGTTGGTCTGGGTTTTGCCAAGGCCAAGATCTCCCGTGCGATCCAGACCAAAGTCCTGGTGTGCCATTGTGGCGTGATGCCTGTACGCTTCGGCCTCACCTGGGCTTCGCCAAAGCCATGTGCTTCTTCGACCGGTTCCCGGTGGTTCTCTCCACCCAGTACCTCCGTCTCGTCAACATAGGAAACGTCAAACCTCCACCAATGCGCGTCGGCCCGATATGGACTCGCGATGACGATTTGGCCTTCTGTTGCCATTGACTGATTGACTGAATATTCACATATGAGATATCATGTTGGCGTTTGGAACTTGTGATTTTGAGATTGGTTTAGAATCCGTGTTGAGCGGCGATTGGCTGAAATCGACGCACTGGGATACATCTCTCATTGCGTCCTGCCCATTCCGCACGCCAACGCATTCGGCCATTTGCGCTCGCTTTGACAAGTTCCTCCGCCCAGCCCAAGACAACCAAATGAAGAACGTACTCGTGGTCGCTGCGATTGCGCTCTCTGTGGTCTTTGGCACAGTCGACGCTGCTTTGTTCCCGTTACACCGAGGATGCGATTACGACAAGACATGCAGGCCCGAGTTTTGCAAGCGTTTCCCGAAGTATTATCTCTGTGTGCATCCACGCAGTTTGCGTGGAATCTGACAACATGAATTCTCGTGAGACCCAGCAAGACTAGTGCCGCAAGAGCCGGGTTTATTACCCCACTCTGATCCCGAACCGAGTCGTAGCGCGAGACCGAAAAGACTGTCGAAAATATGCAAAAGTATATGTTCGTTTTCGCTTTCTTTGCAAGGTTTGCAGTCGAAACACTCGCTGTCTCCTCGGCCAGTTATGTTCGCTTCCATAGTACTACCTCGCCGACTTTCTTTACCCAAGGCAATAAAGAAGTCTTGAAGTCTTGCGATTGGCGCCACCGTCGATACAGAAACGGCGGTTTAACGAGGTGGTGGTCCCCAACAATGTGCCGAAAGCACCAAATACTCAGCAAGGGTCGGAGTCTGTATGGCTGGTATACGATACGTCACGCGAAGCGTGTGGTCGAACCCTTTGTGTGTTACGCTTGGGCGACCACGAACGTGGCCTCCAACGGACGGACCCGGCGCTTCAAAGACAACATGCGAATTCGATTATTTAGCCGGTGGCACATCCGCGGTGCCCCTTACAGTGCAAGACTGAAGTTCGGACTGACTGGGTTCTCGAATCAGTGAATCTGCCACTCCGTGATCAACTGGTTCAGAAGTCTCGGGCACAACCGAGTTAATCCGCGATACCTGACAACTGGGATGAACTAATAGCCAAGGCTCGACGGTGCTCTCTTCTCCCAACAAAGGATTCGATAGCTGCCGGCGTCACACGCAGTCAGTACAGGCTGACATCGCCTTCTTTGGGCCCATACACCCGGCGAATGGCCGCACCTTTCCCGACGGGAACGCATGATCAAGTTTGAATGTGCCATAGACTATGGCACTAGGCCAACAGTAGTTGACTGTCTTCAACGTAGACAGTACATTACTCAAGGTAATCATCGGACAGTCGACAACAGTGGGACCTTAGTAATGGATTGGATGGATCGGTCGTCACAGATTTCGCAGGCTTTCGACTGGACCTTTTGAGTCCTCGACTCCAACAATAGGGAAGATACTAGTACAGCATAACGACGACGGCGCTGGTTGGATTGTTCCAGCCGTAAGGGGAATCCGCATCGGCGACCGAAACACGCAGAACAATCGAAGCATTCGTGGTGTTGCCAACGACCGGCATGTACGCAACGCGCGGGAACATGCGTGGCAGATCGTGTGGATTGTGGGTGTAAGTCCCACTGTCTCGTTTACTGATCAGGCAACTAATCCAAAGGGATCGCTGAAGTACCTCCTTGTCCCGGCGGGACAAAAATCCCAACGAGCGATTGGAGACCTCGGACTGTCATTTCATTCTGCAATTTGCCGTATTCTCCTCAGTTCGATATCCAAGACCATGAAGATCAGTCTCGTCGTCGCTGCTGTCGCGGCTTTCGCCGCTGTCGGTGTTGTCCACGCCGAGACCCCGTCGCTCCGTGGCCTTGCTGAACCCGAAGCCAACATCGCTCCTGGTGCCCCGCAGACCGATGCGGTTGCCAAGGCTGGGCGCCCGTGTAACATGTGGAACAACTGGTGCCAGGGCAAGCCGCGCCCGATCGTGAGCGACCCGACGCCGGAGGCTCGCAGCGCCGACGCCAACACTGAGAAGACTGCTGCCGAGGTCCCGCCAACAGCGGACGAGCCGTCAGGAATCATCGTTAGCCCAGACTACTGCCAGCGCCATCCGATGGCCCCGAGCTGCGACGCAATGAGAGTCGGTTCGGAATATTGCGATCGTCACCCGTTCGCCCCGACTTGCGACAAAACGATTAAGGGCGAGAACCCGTCGGTGTAAGCAGAGAGTACCGTACGACCATGAATATGTTGCAAACCAGGAACTGGTCGTGACGAGAGTTTAATATACGTGAGATGAATTCGATTTGAACTCGGCCGAGGAACCCATCGGCTTCTTGTGCTCTCACGTCTACTTTTCACGGACTAGAAGTCGGAGCAATCACCACTCGAGTCACTTGAGGTGTTACCTCGTAGCACGATACTTCGTCCGGTGACAGCACGATCAGCGCTGAAGCGCGAGCGACGCGTCTATGAGTACACGGCGCGGTACGGACTCGCCGCCAAAAGTTCATGCGAAGGGATCTAACCGAGCTAGTACTGTTTTCGCTTCCTCGTTAATCTACGTCTCGCTGTGCAGCATCCAGAGCAAGCCGTCACTGCGTGCGGTTGCCGTGATCTTCGAGATGATGGGCATCCTGAGCGTCGGTGACACAGGCTCGCAAATTGGCGCGATCGCCGCCATGCGGCGCTCACTAGCATTGAGCTCACTTGTCGTCGGGTGTATCCAAGCCACGCGCAGCATGCTGGGTACTTTGCTTGTTCGAGAACGCGAAATTCGAGTCGAATCTCGCCAGGATTACTGCCGTGATGAATGCACGTAAATCGCACAGCTCTGGGAATGTCGGATCGGCAGCCGATCCTATGCGACGCGCGAATCAGATTCGTGCGCATGTCACGATTGTGACGTGGCCCAGAATTTGTGGTAATCAGGTCTGGCATCGGGTCTGCTAGTCAGCAGCGATTGCTGAGTCGTGACGAGATGTTCGAGATACTCAGATGCTCGGGAACTGCGTCAAGGGAATAGTTCCCCACGTTTCGACCATCTTCCCAGAGGGAAAACATCAGGAAATCAGAAGGTGCGTTGGGATTTGCATCGTCGACCGTATGGACCGGTCGTCACAATGGCCGTTGTGCATGCACTGCCCAATGCACACGGCCACACTGAGCGACCTCGCTGCGTAGACAAACATGAGTTTTGATACAAAGTTCAAAAAGACATATCCGATAACCGTGACTCGTACTACAACGGCGACACCTGTAGTTTTAGTGCTGGGCGGTTGGCCACTCACATCCCGTTCCCCGACGGAATTGACACGCACTGGTTTTGATTGTTGCTGCGGGAACGTGCGTGACAGATCGTTCAGTTTCTACGCGCGAATCCCACTGTCACAATGGACGTCAGTCCAACGTTTACGCAGATAGCTCAAGGGAATCGCCACGAATTCTCCGCAAGATCTTGTTCGACTTGCGACGGGGAAGTCTGCGCCCCGCACACGACTACTCTACACGACGGAGGGTTCTTGATCGAGCGCTTCAGTCTCCATTTTGCCTCCTACCATCAAGTACCCAAGATCATGAAGTTCAGCCTCGTTGTCGTTGCCGTCACGGCTTTCGCCGCTGTCGCTGTTGTCCAAGCCGAAACGCCGTCGCTCCGTCGCATGGACGAATCGACTGCGAACATTGCTGCTGGGGCGCCCCATGCAGGTGACGCACAAGAATTCATCTCGCCGCGCTACTGCGAGAAGTTCCCCAACGCACCGATTTGCACACACCTCTTCAAATCAGAGCCCGAGACTCGTAGCGCCGATGCTGCCGTTGGTGCGCCTCATGTTGGTGACGCACCAGAATTTGTGTCCCCGGCCTACTGCGAGAAGTTCCCCAATGCGCCAATTTGCACACACCTCCGGAACTAGGAGCCTCAGACTCGTAGCACAGACGCCGACATTGACAACACCACGGCCAAGATGCTTCTTCCGCCTATTTGCGACACCCGATGTTCCCGATTTGCCGTGGCTTGACCGGCGGAAGCGCGAACCTGGGAACCAAAGGTGTCTGGAGGCACATTGTACGACCGTGCTGTCAACACCGTGGTAATGCTCGTAATAACAAACTCGTTGAGTGCCTAATGAGTACTTCTCACAGCGTTCGCCACCAAGTGAATGACCCTACGAACCCGTTGGCGCAAGAAGTCTCCCCTCGCTGAACCATACGACCACTGCGTTGGTCGTATTGGGCCTCATTGATGTCGGCAGTTTATTATAATGCTAGCAGTTATATTGTGTCATGGACGTTCTGAGAGGTCTCTTCGATGCGACGTACTGTACGACTGCAGCACGTCCACACTGTCATGGCAGCGAAGGGCTCGAACAATTCGTGTACACGGACCGTGAACGCCGTGGCACTCGCGAAACTACTCGTATTCACGTCTCACTGGAGCGCACAGTGCGTTGCGCACTCTGTGGAGCTCGTACCACAGAGGTGTGACAAGACCACATGATAGCCTCAAGACGCTCCTGACTCCTGCTGTTTGGTGTACGTATAGATTGCACAGCTCTGGACTTGCAGATCCTGATGACCAACACGCCAAAGCCGCTGAGAGTCAGCATGGCTCGCTTGAGCGGCCATGATAATGCGGATTGTGTGCTCCTCCACCAAAGTCGGTACTTCAAGTTCCCATGGTGGAACTCCCAGTGGGAGTTTTTCAGTCCTTGGCCGGTGGGAGACTTCCACCGGCCAAGGACTGAAAAACCCACTCACTGGCTTCCAGTCTTAGTCAGCGGATACAATTTGTTCGGGAAATAAGCCTCAGATTTGGGTATTGAAAACAACAGGGTATTGAGTTTGGTGTATGATTAAAACATGATATGTTTATCTACTGCTACCTATTTAGAAAGGTTTATGATTTATCACAACGCACTTATTTTCCGAACAAAGTGTATTGCTGAGATATTCAGCTGAGTTACTTTGAAATATTCAGGACGAAAACTCCTGAGATAAGAGTTCCAATCTCAGCTCTTTCGACAATTTTCCCGAGGGAACAAATGAGCAAGGTCCTAAAGAGCCATTCTGATAGACCGTTGTTCTTCGCCACATTCTACAAACTGACGTTTGTTTGAGGCGTCCGTGAAACTAAATGGTCTGGATAATGCCTCAATCTGTCAGCTCAAGTTACTGGTCTCAACATACGTCAGATGTCCTTAACGCTCCGATACCTCGGTCACTGAGGCACCGAGGCTCGGTGTCGTTTTGCGCTGCTGTACCAGTATTGTGTGGTTCTGTTTGCTTGTCTGAGATGCTCGGTACACGTGTGCAGTACATGGCCGATCGTCCAGATTCCGCATTCTGATCTCACAATCTCATTGGATATGAGTGCAACATTCGTAAAGATACTTCAAGGGAATCGCTTCCATTTTGTCCCGCGAATCCATGGGAACTTCGACAGTGGAGACCTCAGCAGTGTGAACTAAGAGTGTGGGAATGGTGCCCACAGACCCGAGGGTCCTTGGGCGATCGCTTCATTCTGCAATTTTCTGCCTCCTTTCACTACCTCCTTCCCAAGACCATGAAGATCAACCTCGTCGTCGCTGCTGTCGCGGCATTCACCGCTTTCGCCGTCGTCCAAGGCGAGACGCCGTCGCTCCGTCGCCTCGATGAACCGGGCGCACCACAGCCTGACGAAGTTGCGATGGCTGGACGTCCGTGCAACAAGTGGAACACCTGGTGCCAAGGCAAGCCCCACGCGATTGTGAGCGACCCAAAGCCCGAGGGTCGCAGCGCCGACGCGGAGAAGCTCGCTGCTGGTGCCCCGCAAGCTGACGTTCCGTCAGGGATCATCACCTCGCCGTTCTGCGCGAGAAACCCAAACCAACCGAGCTGCAAATACCTCAACTCAGAGCCCGCCGCTCGTAACGCTGGTGCTGAACAACTCACGGCTGAACGCCCAGGTGCGGACGACCCGACGGAGGACTCGCTCCGTCCGGCAATCTGCAAAAAGTACCCGATGTACCCGATTTGCAACAATTTGGTCAACGTTGAAGGCGCGAAACCAACAGCATAAGCCGGCCCCTACGTCCCTGGCACAACGTCCGACCGAGTCGTAGGTACCGTGATAATAGTCACCAACGGTCTGAGTATCTAAATCGTGTTTCTTGGAGCATTGGTATTCTTGTCTTGTACTTACATCCGCGAACGCCGAGCACAGCCGTTGCGATCGTGGTGGTCGAAGTCCCAAAGACTCGACGGACATCGGTCATGGAAGACTCGGAAGCCACAAGAACAGGACCGATGCTAATACCATTGATTGTGCTTGGTACGGGCAGTGTACGACAAGCCTGTCGCGTTTGGCACCGACAGACTGACGGGAAGCTCACAGATCAGCTCGCTCAGTTTTGATTGGCTGAAACGCGAGCAAATGATCCATCTTCTGCTCTCATTGGCTGCAATTTCGAAATCAAGTTTCGAGCACGCGCACGATGGATCACGATCCGTGCTCGCACCATCAACTTCGCTCACTACGGTATTCTCCTGTATGGTACCATGACGAGCGACGTAGACCTTGCGCCTTCGCCTACAGTCAACTTGCAGATTGAACTAGCCACACGGATCGAAACGGCTATGGTCAAACTCCCAATGAGCCTGCCAATGCTCCAGTATGTTCGTTCAGTCCCATGGACGCCAGTCCGACCACCACCATGGTACTGAGTTCACCCATTAAACCTACAGTCTGAAAGCCCGTGACAACAAGTAACTCTACGTCGACTTGGAGGATGTCATGACTCCCAAAGATCCCAATACATGCAGCTGCAGAGCCATAAACTACCGAGTCCACATCCTCCAATCAACCGACAATGACGGCAACCACACTATCCACATTCACGCTCCAGCCACATCCGCAGTGCAAAGGGGTTTGAAAGGACGTTCAAATCACGGAGTTGGCCATCGATTTCATGGAATCGTGTGCATCGAGACTCAGTTCTGGAGAAGCTCGAAGCCGCGAATCTTGGCCCCGCAGGATACCACACTCCACACGTTGCCGAGGTATGTGAAGAATACAGTAGGTGGTCAGACGAAATTCGAAGTCTCCATCACTCGCTAGCTATCACTCGTATCTGTCGTTCAACCTCGTCGGTTCGTGTACGTACAGAAGTGTGATCGGCCGACTGGGACTCGTAACGGTTAGCTCACACTGTGGAGTACCGATTGCACAACTGGATGCAATGGATGGTCGGATTCGATGGGCTACACATGTGGATGGAATGGACGGTGGGACACAGAGCGCACTCCATCGTTTGGTCGAGTGCCATTGGTAGTGTAGTGTACAGAAGGAAGAGACGATCGGGGCCATGGAAACAGGGGGAAAGGCACGCTACGCACTTCACTACGTATACAGCGGCGTCGGCGCCAGTGTCGCTCTTTGTATGGC
>JAADWR010000328.1:0-11524 GCA_023336345.1 Pythium inflatum | reverse complement strand
GCGTGAGGATACCGACAAGGTGAAAGCTGTGGAACTGCGCGAGAACTACATCAAACTTGAGCGAAAGTACGAGACGTGCAAAGAAGAACTCGAACGTCTGCGACCGCTCGTGCAGTTGAATCAGCAATTGCACGAGGAAAAGGATGCTATCATTGGTGAAAACCGAGCATTGAAAGAGAAGATCGCTAACTTTGACCCGATTATCGCCTCGAAAGACGAAATGATTGAAAGTCTCATGGAGCAGCAAAGCGAGTTAATCGCTGCCCAAGAACTTCGAATGGCCCAAGACGACGAACAACGAAGGCTAGATGAGGCCAAGGCGACTGAAGAAGAAGACGATGAAGAGAACGAGGGGCGAGACAGTGAAGGTCCCAGGCTAAAGCGACGTGCATCACAGAATACAGCCGGGTCCGCCGCTGTTTGCGTCCGATGCAAGGAAAGCTTGAGATCAATGTCTCAGAACGGTGGTTTAGTCCCTACTCCTGGAAGCAAGGCAAGTGGCGGGCCAACAGAAGATACCGATGCATTGCAAGACTCGGGGACCAGCGGTCTTCTTGAGCCGCGGCGGAAGCGGGTGCAGTGCATGTACTTTCGCATTTTGTTGCCCAATCTACGGGGACGGCGGCCACAGCGCGAGCTCTCGTGGACGCTGAGTTGCATGCGTTCAATTGTATTTGCGAAACAGCTCGACGACGCCATGTGCAAGAAGAGTGGCGGTGCCTTTCCGTTCCGCGTTCGGATGCCCGAGTTTGTGTACTCGTGGTTCTCGCCTTGGCGATCCTTGCGCGACGAGAAGGAGGTTCAAAATGACGATGGCGATTCGTACGGGGATGAAGATGCGAGCTCCGACCGTCGAGTTGCTCTGAAAGGGGTGAACAAAGAGCGACTCGAAGAACAACGCCAGTTGCAAGCGGACGAAGATCGGTGGTGTTTGTACTACGGTGTGAAGGCTTTGGTGCAGGAAGGATACCTCGAAGCGAAGCTCTTCCTGTCTTTGCTGGACGAGAAGTATGGCGAAGACGAGCAAGTGTTCATGCTCTACTGCTACCGTGTGCTTGACGTGCTCTTAGGAGGAAAGGTGAACTGGGGGCCATTGCGGGACTACGTGAGCTACGATCACTTCACCTCCCAATACGAGAAGACATTTGGTCCACGGCAAAGCTCCTCGGACCTGGCCAAGACGATTCAATCGTCAGGGCGAGTACCGAAGACCATTTGGATTTCGCCCTACCACGCATCCCTCGCGACCAGTATTGTGCTCGGCAAAGCAACTGAAGCCGAGCGAGTGGCATTGGACAAGAAACTGTTGGCGTTTGCAGTTACCAACCTCCCCGAGAGCGACCGCCCGACGGTGTATTTGACACCAGCAAACGTCAGCGCGGTGCGTGGCGGCGTAAACTCGACAGACATAGGGAAAGTGCCTCGGCGCCCAAGTGAAGAAGATGGAAGCGACGACGCAAGTGACTCACTGCCCCTGCAATTCGTTGATGCAAACCTCTGGATCGAGCTCATGATGATGGAGTACAAGGAAGAACAAGCGCACTGTCGTGCGGCCATTCGTTTGATGTTTCAAACTGCGACAGCCATGCCCTCGTCACTCGCGAGCTCCATCGGAGGTCGCTCGTCCGTAAGCGGCAGCTCTTCCATGGACATGGAACAGTTCCGGATCATGGTTCGCACGTTGAATGACGAGACACCCTCATTCATGATCGCTACGCTTTTCCGCGCCGCATTCATGCGCGGAAATGGATACGTCAACTTCGATTCCTTCTTGGAAGCCGCAGAATATGCCCAGTTCTTCTCGTTCTGCATGCGACTCGAGAATCCGGTGACATCGATGGCAAGACTAGCTGCTGAAAGCGGGCACGACGATCCGCGGGTGCCATCTCATGCTGCCTTGTCAACGAGCTCGCGTGCGGCATTCGTGGTCGACAAGTATTTCACGCTTACGCACAAGCAACTCGTCGCAATGATCAGTGAACAGCCGATCTGGACCCGAAGTCTCGCGGATGCACTCATGTACGAGCTGTCCAGTTCCCTCGTGGACGAAAACGGCAGCAGTGCGGGTGGTGGCGCGTTGGCAGACGGGGTCTATTTACTCACTGTGTTTCATCAACTCCTCGACGCGCTTCTCATGTCGAGCCTCGCAAAGAAAGACGCGACTGGGGGAGTTCTGAGCTCGAAGAGCATCTTTTGCATCGAGAAAGCCATCCAAGCGGTCCTCGATTGTGTGCGTGTCGGTGACAAGACAACGTACGTTTTGTGGTGTCGCTGGCGATGTACTGGACTCGGTGCTAACTCTCACTGTGTCTCCATAGGGTTGAGCAACTCATTGACACGGTACGGCAAAACCTGTCTGTCAAGCGAGTGCAGGGTTTGTTTCGGAAACACTTGCAGCGCGATATGGGTGCACCACTCGTCATGAGACCACTCTTCCATCCATCGTACGCGACGCAGCGCAGCAGACTCAACGCCCGTCAAGCTGAAAGACCATCCAAGTGGGTGCTTTTCGTGATCTCCGACGTCTTGCAACGATCTCTTCGCTTTGACAACGTCCAGTGCCTCCTTTTGGAGTTGAGTACTGTGAGCAGTGTGCTCATGCAGAGTGGGAACAGCGCGCATTTCAGCTTGACAAGCGAAGTGAACGGCGGAATTGGCCTTGCGCCAAAGCCATTGCTCGTGGAACTCCTGTACGATTGCTTTGTCGAGCGGTTCGGTACACGATGTGAAGCCGAGAAGCTCCTCCATGATCTCTTTGTCAACTGCCGGTCGATGCTACGGGACAACCACCAGCTCGTTGTGTTGTTTTCGTACTTGTGCTGCATGAGCGACGGCCCTCCTGACGACCGGTTGATGGGCCAAAACGAGGCATTGGCCTTCGTACAGGCTATCTTTCGATGTGGTTTGCACTCCTTTCAAGCGATTCACGCGCCGCGAGCTAATAATGGTTTTAATGTGGACGAAGGCAGTCAGGCGAAGCAAGAAGACCTCATCAAGCAGTCAGCCGCAGAGGGAATTCTCAGTGCAGCCTTTTCCAAGCTTGGTACCGACCAGAAGCAGCGCATGAAGATGCGACTGGAAGAGCAACTGACGATCTGGAAGACGCCGAACATGCCATCATCCATGCTCAGCGGCAGCTTTGCCTTGAAAAGCAACGTCGATTTGACGCCGCAGCAGTTCATGGCCGCCGATGCGTTCCTCGTGTTAGCACTTCAAGAGTGGAAGCGGTATATCCAGCTCCGGATGAACGAATTGAGAGTAATCTGCTGCTCCATGGAAGAAGAAATCGCCCAGTTTGGCTCGTCGCTCCCACTCGACACGATCGCAGCAATGCTTCAAAAAGCCAACGTGACATTCAACAATGACGAGCTGTGCGCTGTCTTTCGGCGCGTATGTTTGACTGAGCAACGCGATCGTCACGAGACGACCAGACCGCCGAAAGCTGGTGCTTCGTACTCCTTCAGCAAAAGCAAATCGGCTTCGATCTCGAGCGACCAACTCCGCCCCGTGGAACACTTGAGCGATCGATTAGCTGCCGCGTGCTACCCATTGCTCGCGCGAGAAACGCTCGTGGAGCTTCGTCGGCTCGAGCATGCCTCCCCAGTACCATTCAAGATTCAGCCAGACGCTGACGGCAAAGCCAAGTTTCTCGTCGAGTCGTGGCGAGCGTACAACGAGCCCTGTCGCGCATTGCTCGACGAACTACGACGACTCGGGAAGAACAACGACATCCAAGCTGAAGCTGTATCCCGACGTGTACCCATTAATGGTGGTCGAGCTGTCCAACGGAATGTGCTGTACCTGAGCTCGTCAACGTCGTCGGACACCCTATCGAGCCAAGATGTCGCCCAGCTCGAAGCGCTCCATGCGCTGTTCCTCGAGCGACTGGAGAAGATGAATGATGAGCTGAGCAAGCCGCCCGAACCAGTGGATGCGAGCACGAATCGACGCGCGTCTGTGAACAACCGACGCATGAGCATGCAAGCCGTCTCCGTGACGTCGCTGCTGAACGACGAGACGAAAGAAACCCTCGTCAACACGCGTGCCGTGCTCGTGAACGAGACGTGGAAGATGTTTCGACAGCTATTGGTCATGTTTTCTCGGCTCCGGACACTTGCAGGGCTTGGGGACGGCCCCTTGCCGGACAAATGGGACTCGCCACACGAGCTTTCATTGGCTCCTGCTAGCGCCTAGCAAAACTCACGGGCGCGTCAGCATAGAGTATCCAGTGTGGATAATCCAGATCGTCTTGTTTGGAATCGAAGTTCAGATATTCGCCAGCAATCTCGAAGTGATCAAGTGCCCATCTTCGCGAGCTCATGGGACAAAGACACGCCCCGTCACATGCGTACTTGCAAATGGAATATGGGACGAGCCAGTCGCGCCCAGTCATCGAAATGATTGGCCCCACTGGCACCACGTCGCAAGTTCTTGGCCAATCGCGTCGCTTCCAGTCGACGATAGGCTAGTCGTGGAGACACAAGTGAAGCTGAAGGTTGATGCAACCGTCTCTCGCGGTCTCAGTCATCCGCACCACATATCGCCAACGCGTATGAACGACCCTCCCAATCGACTACTGGGTGTTACTTCGTGTACGCTCCCAGCTAACAAATTAGCGGCAACGTCCCGACTGTATATTTGCGGCCAGTTTTGCTGCTCCCCAAAGAGTGCACCGGTAACGCAGCGAAGTGTGTCGCTGTGTCCAGTGCCAAGCAGAACGCACGGCAAGATTCTCTCATCAACCATCACTGCAGTCCAGCTGTCCAGCCGTCCAGCCGCTGGTCACAGATTGAGCGCTCGGCTATGCACCGCTTGGCGCGTCGCAGACGGCTCTCGACCAATGAGCATTGCAGCCCATTGGTAAACGAGTCTGTCGACGAGCCGGCTCTCCAGCAACTTCAGCCGGCGCGTGCACCTCAGCACACGCGTGGCCAAGGAACTGCCCCTTGTCTGATAGAGAGGCTGGGAACAGAGAGAGAGAGAGAGTCTCCGACACGCAGGCGGATCCATTTCATTCCATTCCGTTGCACGCTCTCCATTCTGCAATTTGCTTCCAAGTCGCCACTACCGCACTCCAACAAGGCCGACGACCATGGCGATCGGCTCGTGGTTCACGCTCGAAGACGCCAAGATGTCGTTCAACCTCTTTTGCGTGGTCTACGGCATCGGCACCCTCGGCATGCCGGCCAACTTTTCGCGCGCCGGGCCGTACATTGCGACGGTCGGCATCGTGTTCATGGCGTTTGCCAACATTTACGCGGCGATTCTGTGCTCCAAGATTATGCTCCGCGCGCCCAAGTCGGTGCGCACGTACGGCGATCTCGGCGAGTGGGCCTTTGGCCGCGCGGGCCGCTGGATCGTGATCTTTGCGCAAATGGGCGTGATCCTCCTCATGCCGTGCGCGTACCTCGTGCTCGGCGGTACGATCCTCCCGTCGCTCTTCCCCGATGCGCTCAAGGACACGACATGGATCATCCTCATGGCGTTGAGCTTGCTGCCCGTGAGTTTGATCCCGACGCTCAAGGAGAGCGCCGGCGCGGCGTTTGCCGGCTGCGTCGGCACGATTGTCGCCGACGTCATTGCGCTCGGCGTGCTCCTCCACGGCATGGACGGCCACCCGTCGGTCCCCAAGCCCGACATCAAGTTTGAACAGGTCGCAACGACGTTTGGCAACTTTTGTCTCGCGTACGGCGCGGCCGTCGTCATCCCCGCGCTCCAGCGTCAGCACTCGCGGCCCGAACGCATGCCGCGCGTCATTGCCGTGACGCTCACTTTCGCATCGGTGCTCTTCCTCGTCTTGGCCGGTACGGGCTACTCGGCCGTCGGCTGCCAGATCTCGGGCAACTTGCTCTTCACGATCTACCCGAACGCGGCGACCGGTCTCTCGAAGCTCGGCTTTGCGCCTGACAAGGGCATGGTCGTGCTCGCGTACCTCTTCATGCAGCTCCACATTACGATCGCGTTCTCGGTCATTCTCCACCCGGCGTTTTTCATTTTCGAGCGTATGCTGCTCGGAATGCACAAGCGCGAGAACCGTGATGGCGACCTCGAGGCCGCGCCGCACTATGTCGTCGGGGGCACGCCGGGCGCGGACGAAGTCAAGATCCGCCACTCCAAGGGCTCGGTCGTCTCGGTCGCCGACATTGAAAAGGACGACTTGAGCGAAGAAGACGAAGCGCGCAACTACGAGGGCCAGGCGCTCAAGTACATTCCGCTGCGCATCGTCGTCGTCGCGATCATGACGGCGTGCTCGATCGCGCTCAAGGACCACTTTTTGGACCTCACCGACTTTATGGGCGCATCGACCATGTCGTTCAGCTGCATCATCTTGCCGATCGCGTTCTACTTCAAGAAGTTCTGGTCCCAAGTCGCCGTGTGGGAGCGCATTGTCGGATCGATTATCCTCGTCGTGTGCCTCGTCATTGGCGCGTACGTGACGATCAAGACGGGCAAGAACCTCTTTAACCCGGACCCGACGCACCCGACGGACCCGGTCTTCCCGTTCTGCCACGTCGAGCACGAGTTTGACGTGTACTACAACTACACGCTCGTGCACGGCAAGTGATCATAGGTCCACAGCAGCAATAGCTCTCGCCCTGCGGTTGTGTTGCGCAGAACACACCTCCACGGTGGGAACATCAGTAGGATTAGATACCAACCACAATGATCCATTTCCATATCCTCCAAACGCCGTGGAAACTGCAATATCGCATTGAATTGTATCTTCTATTGCATCAACTTTTGATGACACACAAAGTCACACCACTATATACTGTGGAAACCAATATAGAGATCCAATGGGTTCAGTTCGCGCGACGAGCTCCATCGTTTCTGGCTCACGAACAAGTTCCTCCCGCTCATGCCGACATCTCTCAACGTCGTGCTCGCGCTCGTGGGCGTCGCGCTCGGCGGCCTGTACCTCTACCTCCCGAGCGCCCAGGCCCGCGCCGTGCGCCACCTTCCGACGCCGCCCGGCGGCACCGTCGTCGTGACGCTCAAAATGATGCTGCGCCATGGCGCGCGCGTCTACGACTGGCTCCTCGACCACTCGCGACTGTACAACGGCCAGCCGTGGCGCATGCAAGTGCTCGGGCGGCCCGTGACGGTCATTTTCAGCTCGGTCGCGGTCGTCGAAGACATTCTCAAGACGCAATTTGAGGTTTTCGAGAAAGGCGCGTTCACGTCTGAAGCCGCGTTCGATATCCTGGGGAACGGCATCTTTGTGGCCGACGGCGTCTTGTGGTCGCACCAGCGCAAGACCGCGAGCCACTTGTTTTCGCTCCACATGATGCGCGAGTGCATGGAGGACGCCGTGCGCCACTTCGTCAAGCGCCTCTGTGAACGCCTCGACTCCGCCGTGGGCGGCACTGTCGAGCTCAAGCGCTTGCTGGATCTCTTTACGATGGACGTGTTTACGAAAATTGGCTTTGGCGTCGAGGTCGGCGGACTCGACGGCCGCGACCACGCGCCGTTCCTCGACGCGTTTGAACGGAGTTCGCTCGCGCTGCTCTATCGCTTCCAACAGCCCATGTGGCTCTGGCGACTCAAGAAATGGCTCAAAGTCGGCGTCGAGCGACAGCTCCAGATCGATATGGCGCTCATCAACGGCACGGTTAACGGCATCATCGAGTCGTCCATCAAGAACCGAGACTCTGAGCGGCGAGATCTCATCAGTTTGTTCCTCGACAAGCCCCCGCCCGAGTCGTTACAGAACAGCGGCGGCATCGTGGACCCGACGCTCATTCGTGACATGGCCGTGAATTTCATTGCTGCCGGGCGGGACACGACGTCGCAGAGCATGTCGTGGTTTCTTGTCATGATGAATCGATACCCCGACGTGCTCAAACGCGTGCGGCAAGAACTCGACGCTACTTTACCAACCGACAGGATCCCGACGATGGACGACGTCCATGAGCTCGTGTTCCTCGAGGCCGCATTGCGCGAGAGTCTCCGACTGAATCCGGTCGTCGCCGTCACGACGCGCACGGCGATGAAGGACACGACGCTCGTCGACGGCACGTTCGTCAAAGCCGGCACGCGCGTCGTGTTCTCCAACTATGTGATGGCGCGCATGACGAGCGTCTGGGGACCGGACGCGGAGACCTATAATCCGGACCGCTGGCTCGACCCCACAACTGGCAAGCTCGTGCAAGTGTCTCCGTTCCAGCATCCGGTCTTTCTCGCTGGCCCTCGCATGTGCTTGGGCATGAAGTTTGCGCTCATGGAGATGAAGATCACGCTCGCTGTGCTGCTCAGTCGGTATGAACTAACGACTCTCCGGGATCCGTTCTCGTACACGTACCGCGCTGCAGCGACCATGGGGATTCGAGGACCATTGGACGTGACTATACGGATGCGAAGCAATACGTCAAAGGACAACGAGAATTGATTTTTGGATTAGTTTGGGAAATGATACGACACGTGGATAAAGCTTCCCGGGCCATTGTGGCCATAGCTCTCTTGACTACGGCTTGTGTTCAATCGCTGTGAGAGGCATCGACAGCTCACTGAGTACCGCCGCCTTCGACGCTTTCGAGTTCAACACGGCGTTCTTGGCATCCGTACTGGTCTGGGAGAACTCGGGGCATGAGGGCACCGTCGGTCCTCGGCCCAAGAGAAGCCAGAGCGGAGGGTGGCTCGTAGGGCCGCATGGACCAGTAGGTCCCGGGTGACCCAGGAACGGGCCGACGCCGACCGCACGCTCCATGGTGTCGACCGCATCCGGTTGGCGACTCGTCTTGTTGCGACTGAAACACCCAATCTTCCACATGAAGACGACGCTCGGCACGACGAGGAGCAGAATGAGGACCGAGAACAGAATGAACGCGGACGGGTCGTAAGGAGTCGGGGTCGTTGTCGGTGGCGGCGTGATCGTGATCACAGAGCCTTGGTTCATCGACTGGGACGAGGCTGGAGGGGACTGAAGGGGCCTAGAGAGACTTGAGAGACTTGGGAGACGACTGGGAAATTGGCGAATGCGGCGTCCGGAGAACGAATCCAGAACCGCGAGTGCGTTCCCTTGGGACCATGGAGAGCTCCTAGGAGCTGGAATCCAGTGGTGGCGGTCTCGAGATGTTGCAGCCGAGCTGCGCCGGTTACTCGTTTCCGGATACCGTCGTTTCCATCGGTGCAAAACCAAGCCAGCTCATTCCCGTCCCGCAAGAGCCGGGACAGCAAAGGGTTCGATTCGGGATATAAGGGATTTTTCACTCGGTTTTTGTATTGCATCTCCAATTCGGGATACGAGGGAGTCTGTTGGACAGAAGCTGAGACAAATCTCTGTCACTTTGGACTTCAACGCATATCCGTACGAACACGCGCGAGTATACTGTGGCCACAAGGCTATACGGCGTGACGCCCGCCCGTTCGGATATGGCGCTCCGTTCTCCGGACGACGCGCTGCATGCGTGCGCCGTCCGGAGAAGCGAGGTGGCAGGCCGTCCAGATCGTTTGTCCGAAGAACGAGTCTGTTGAATGTGGTTAACTACTGGGTTACCAAACGCTGGACGTCATGCATCGTCGCGCTTTTGTTCTTCGTCGTCGTCGACGCACATGGTCGCGCGGTGTAGCGACGGATGAGCGTCCGACGGCGGCTCGCCGCGCTCCATCGCGTCGTTGTGGATCTGAATGTGCTGGAGTTTGATGTTGTTAAACACGTCGCGCACTGAGCGGTGGTGCTGCACGTCGTTGCGCCACGTCGTGAGCCCGAGCGCGAGCACTGCTTGGTGGCGCATGCCGCGGTGCGCGTAGAGCGCTTGGTAGTACGCTGCGATTGTGTGCGCGTCGTTATGACCGGTTTCGAGGTCGTCACTTGGCTGCGGGCCGTAGACTCGGTCGAGGCACGCGACGCAGCGGACGCAGCCCCACTCAGTCGCTAAGTCGCGCAGTACCGACGACTTGCACACGAGCGACGCGAATGGGACGATCGCGAGCAGCGCGAGCGCGCCGAAGAGCAGGCCCTGGAACGCAGTGGGCTGGTCGGCCATGGCGGGATCGGCGAAATGGAGAATTGAGCGATGTGCATGGAGATGGAAATGCCATCCAAGCTATACGGATCCACGCAGGAAGGTACTGTATACTGGTATACATGATGGATTCTCGAAATTTCAGTTTTACACCAAAGCCGGAAGACCCTGTACTGTTTTCCAGTATTCAAGATTGATTTTCGAGATTTCAGTTTTACACTTGAGTCACTTTAACTTAGTAGGTCAGGTTTCATGCCTACACTATGCTACTGCCGTGGCAGTCGGTCTCGTTGGATGTCCCTGCTAGAGGGATATTCGCTTGCTGCTTGTCCACACTGCCTGGCGGTCTCCGTTCCGGAAGCACGAGGCGCTCAGCTCGCTCTTTGGTGATCTTGATCTCTTGCAGTCGCGCTGGTTGGCCTGCTAGTGTGTGGACGCGCACTGACTCGCGCCAGGTCGCCAGTCTCAGCGTCGATCTCGGTGCGCGATCGGCAAAGAGTTGCTGATAGTGCCCGGCGACGGTGTGCGCCCCTCCTCCGTGTCCTCGCTCGACAAAGTCATCAGCACTCACGCTCTCGCCACAGAGGCGGTCACAACAAATGACCCAGCGCCAGCAGCCGACGCGCCACAGCGATCCACGGACGCGTGTCCCTTTCCACACGAGCGCAATACACGGCGAGAGGATGAAGAGCGCGAGGACGCCGATGATTAAGTGCTTGGCGGCGGCCTCGATGGTGGCGCCGCTCATGGTGGGGGCGTCTGGAGCAGAAGAGAAAGTGGTTGGAACGGCGCAGACTCATTGTTCTCCGTGGCTTCAAGGCCTCATCTTCCTCAGCCACAATGATTTGTGGTTCGTACCATGTCACAGATCTCTGGACTCTCAACTGTCCGTTCAGATCTGTGCTACGAGTCCAGATCTGTCCCACCAGTGCTCATATTGTATGTGCCTGGCTCGCTGTTGACACTGGCGGCTGCTCGCTCCTAATGGAGACATCGCCTCTGTCAATCGACTCGGTCTTGATCTCGATGCGGTCGAGTGGCTTGTGGACGACGGCGCTCTGGCGACGCACATGTGCTTGCCACGCCGTGAGCTCCAGGGTCTTTGACTGAGGCCGGTGCTCACGCGTTGAGAACACCGGGGCAAAGCACACAGTCGACGTCGTCTCGAGTGGAGGGTAGGCGCTGCTATGATCGTTGTTGTGGAAGAAGCGACCCCACCAGACGCTCCACTGGGCAAGGCCAGCGCGCGACAGCGTCTGGCGGAACCCCGCGTCGTTGCACAGCGTCATAATGCACGGCGTGACCACGAGCACCAGTACGAGGAGGATGACGAGGAACCCGATCATCGTTATTATAGGGACACTTCGGGAATGGCATCTCCTGACCATGTCCAGGAGCCTACAACTTCTCCAGCACGACACAGAGTGCGTTGAAACAGAGGCAGCACACAGAACCAGACGCCACCGTGGACACTGAGCGAGTACTGTACACTCACGTGTCTGTTCGTATCAGATTCGAACGCCGTGAAACACCGGTTCGTCTGCACTCGGGTGCTGTAG
>JAADWR010000327.1:0-11530 GCA_023336345.1 Pythium inflatum | reverse complement strand
TCACGAAGAAGCGCGGGTACTTTCAGGAAGGACATGCAGAGCTCGAAGTGGAGACCGCCCAACGCCGAGGGACGTGGCAGCCGAACCTACACACTGCGTATCCGATCGAGTTCCAAGCAGCCGCAGACGAGTGTCTCAATGTTGGTGGAGACACGCAGAGGAAACTCCCGCAAGACGTATGGGACTGTGTATTGTCGAACTGTACCTACGACTGGTTTTGAGCGTCGTGTTGGGTCCGACCCATGCTGTGTAAATGAAATTTGAGACACATTTTAATCGCGCGCTTGAGATCGATGGTCGATAGAGCTTGTCGCCACGGGATACGTACCCAATTGTGACGTCTTCTGTCAGAGCTTTCTGGAGACCAACCGACTCCATTACATTTCTCAGCGCCATACTCGATTGATGATGCCTCGCGTCTCAAGACCACCACAAACGCATTCGCGTTTCCACCATCACACCGGCGAAACTGCCTCGTGAATCATTGAACGTCCAGTTCTCAACAGAGACAGTCAATTTTTGATATGGCTACAGAGACAAACACTCCAAGATTGGGAGAGAGACGATCGGTTTGGCTCTAATCCGACTTCGGTACAGTTCAGCCATCTCCATCACATTTGGTTGGACGATCGTGCTTAGCGCCACACACAATCTACCCTGAGTCCCCATCTGCTGATTGCGCCGATTGCGCGCTGAGACGTTTGGTCTGGCGAGTTCTGACTCGCGACCAGAGGAGGAAGTGTCCCTTGGCACCCTCGCCTGAGTTGGGTGGCGACCCAACCCGCCTTTACCAGACGGACACCACACACTGTGAGACCAGCTGGGAACGATAAGATCGTTTCATTCTCCTTGAGGACGAGAGACGTAGTTGCCAGCTTATGATAACGGACAGAGGGCATGTGGCGCGGCAGGGACAGCGGGTGCGCTTCGCTGCTTCCACGTTGGGCTCAGGAGCTCACCTCAGCAATGCTGGTCCCTTTCCTCCAGCTCACGACGAAGACGACCAGCCTCCTTCCAACGAAATCATTCCTCAATTTCCTCTCCGACAACCAAGCCGGAGCTCAAACAAACTACACGAGGCCAAACTCCTCGTACAAGTCCTCTCACAACACACAACTCTCTCCTCTCCTCTCCAAGTCACAATGGTGTACCTCAAGTCGGCTCTTCTTCTCTGTGTGGCCGCCGTGGCCTTGATCGGGTCGTCGGTGTCGGCCGGTAACCCCGCGATGCAGCAGCAACAACAGCAAGGCGGCATGACGAAGGCCCCGACGCCGACGCTGGTGCCAACGACGCAACAGAGTAGCAAGCCGGTCGTGACGCCTGTGCCAACGACGGCGAAGCCCTGCGAAAAGGGTGACAAGGGTGACAAGGGCAACCTCCGTGGCCACGATGGCGGTCTCGGTCTTGGTCTCGGAGTCAACGGAGGTGTGAAGGGTAACACAGGCGTTGGCGCCGGTGTTGGTGTTGGCGCCGGTGTTGGCGTTGGTGCTGGCGTGAAGGGCGGTGTCCAAGGCGGTGTCCAGGGCGGTGTCGGTGCTGGTGTTGGTGCCCACGTCGGTGCTGGCGTTGGTGTTGGCGCTGGTGTCGGTCTCGGTGGCCACGTCGGAGGTGGTGTTGGTGTTGGTGCCGGTGTCGGATTCGACGCTGGCGTTGCTGCTGGTGTCCATGCCGGCGTTGCCGGTGGTGCCGCGATTGGTGGCTCGTCGAACCAGAACCAGAGTGCGAAGCAGCACTAATTCAAGACAGAAGCGGCCGTAGCTTCTTCTCCAGGGGCGCCATTGCCTGTAGATTCAAGTGAACGTAGTTTTGCGTAGCATGTAGATAATTCACGGTTAACTTTTGATGCATGATTGTATGTGATTCTATTGATAATGTATTGGGGCGGCCGGCATTCTGCCGCCGGTGCGTGCGACAAAGCCCGAGAGGAATTCCATTGGCGGTGCCAGCGCCGGCTGACGAAAGTTGCTCTCGGTAGTGTCGGCGAGCGTATCAAAGCGATAGTGAGACTTTCTGTCACATGGATGTAGCCATGTCACAAGGGCACTCTATCGAGGCAACCGACGGTCTCACTTTCGCAACGATGGCCGCGCGAAGAGACGCACGCCACGTCGAGCTCCTCGCTCGCGCTCTCAATGACGTCGACGCAGAGGTCGACGAGAGCGTCCCTGGGACGACACCCACAGGACGGTGGGCCTTCATGGCCGACTACGTCGAGCGGTGGTTCCAAGCACTCAAGTACGACGACGCGCCGCATTCGACCGGCGCTGACCGGCGCTTTGGCACATTCGTCGTGCATTTACTGTGGAATGGACCAAGCGATGGCGGCGTGGATCAACGTGGACTACTGTACGCAACGGAGCTCGTCGCGTACACGCTGCAGCTCGACCGAGCGACGTGGTGGTACGCGAAGCAGCGCTTCCGCCAGTGGTTTGCCAACTACATCCCGTCTCGCTACGACCGCCTCGAGCTCGTGCCGAAAATGACGTTTGCGATGAACCAAATGAACGGGGCGAACGACGATAAACTCGATGCAGTGAAGAGATTGCACGCTATGCTGTTCGATGCTGACACGACGAGTGCCGCGTACGCGGAGTACTCGACCACAAAACAGCGCCTTCTCGACCAAGAAGATCCTGAGTGGCGCCTACGCGGGTTCCAAATCCCCATGGGCATCCACCTTCAACCTCCAGAACCCGAAACGCCAGACGAAATTCGATCATATTTGCGATCGCACTCGTACGTGCCTTGAACGAGAAAAGAGCCCAGAACCCTTGTGCGACCTTCCGATTCGACTCGGTTGACCTCAAGATTCACCTCAAGTTCCTCGGCGACGTCCACGCCGAACTTCGTGAGCTCCTGTCGCTTGATGTGCCCGTGACGCTCGCATTACGACCATTCGGCGTGATGCCCGACACGATTGAGTGGCCGTTTTTCGAACGTGGAAATGTATTTCCTGTTGTTGCCGCCAACCCGGCTCAAGCAATGACAAACGAGCGCCAAGGAGTATGCCATACGCTCGACAGCAAGTGGATCTCGAGTTCGTACGAGCTCTGGTCGGCGGTTGCGTCCTCTTCAACAATCCAACGCGTTTGTGCGCAGCCCCCCGACTACAACAATGCGCCATATGACGTGCAAATCGCACGGTGGATGGCGTTTGCGTTGGTCCACTCGCCGTCGCTCCGTCACCTGGAAATGTATCGTTTTGGCATGGAAAACGTGGAACTCGATGCGCTGGAGTCCGTACTGGCGGCGCCGCTCCCATCGCATCTCTTGCCCACAACTGCATCTGAAGACGATCTCCAATATCAGCTTGCTCGCGTACTCCCAGACGCCGTGTTCGCGTGCCAGCCCGGCGGAGAGATCAATGGCTATGGAGAAGAGGCGTCCATGTCTAAAGAGATCGTGTACCAGACGCTTGAGCAGCTCTCAATGCCATCGGACTGGGAGTTTCCCGTGGTTGCCATGGCCGACGCACAGCAGAACGTGCAACTCGTGGTGCCAGGCCACGGGATCTGCGAAGTTCCGCGCGCAAGTGTTACTTCGGTCCGAAACCTCCCAACCCAACAACCAGCAGAAAGCAAACTCGCGTCGCTCGTGATCCGCAGAGATTTCGAGTGCGATGCGGGCGCCGTCGGTCGGTTTGTGCGTGTCGTGGGTCGGCACTTGCGCAAATTGTGGTGGTACGTGGACGATTCCGGCGCGCAAGACGGTGATGTGCTACAAGACGATCTCAATGAGATCGTGCAGGCGTGTCCCAACCTCCAAACGCTCGCGATTGATGAAACCAAACTGACGTCGCTTGCGGGACTTGCAACGCTCAGCCTTTGTGAACTTTCGCTGGTCAATGTGCCAGTTCCGATACCTGCGATCGTTGAGTTTTTCGGACTTGTCGGCGACAAGAGCGCGCCGATTGCCAAAACACTGCTGCGACTCTCGTACCACAGTCCCCAGCAGTTACTCACACTTGACGCAGTCGATGCTGCTATCGAAATGCTTGGAAACAATCGCCGTTTGTACAAGGTCTCACTCGGCCTCGAAGAGGCGGTCTTTGACGCGAACGTCAAGAGGTTTGAGGCAGTTGGGAATTTGCACGTGACGGTCGCGAAGCTGCCGCTTGCGGCCAAAATTTCGTTCCTCAGCGTCGTCCAGCACTACGCCAAGCAGCGACCAGACCATGGACTCGGCCAACTCGATAGCGGTTGCATCGCCAGTGTCTTTCAACGTCTCACCCACGCTGCGGAGCGACAGATTTACCTTTTACGAGGCGACGAATAGTATTATGGCATGCCTTGTCGAAGCTGGATGCGGCGCTTTCGAACGCAACTTAAGGTACTTGAATACATTGGCGACACAGCTGCCTTCCATTCGACCGGGTCGACGAATGATCATCGCATGATGCTGCACGGCACTGAGAAACGCAAGCTTTCGATCGAGCGACAGCGTCTCGACCGTGATGTGCATATTACTGACGGCCGCAAAGTGCTCACTCGCAGCTTCGTAAATCGCAAACTCGAGACCGAGGGTCACCGAGAACAAGTGCTTGTTGATCGCGAGCATCTTAACCGCTGCTTCCACAGCATTGAGCGATAACTGCTGCGCTGGGCAATCGTAGGTCAGGCGCTGAAGCGTCTGGGTGATCCGTGTAAGAATACCAGTCGAGCGGAATGTGGAGCTCAGCGAGCGTCTGAAGCACGGGCGGCCGTTGTTCATCGCTATTGCTAAGCCTCTCGAGCGCTCCGCCCGGATGGCATTCGAGCACTGGCCTCTACGTATCCGAGTCCACCAGGACACTCTGCAGCGCCGCAATATCGTCCGTCTCGTCGTCACATTTGCGTCCACACGACGGAGCTCGAATGCCATGGTTGGAACGAACTCGCTCGGATCGTATGTTGACGGATTGTACGATGTAAATGATTCGAGATGCCCTTCAGACGCGCACCACCTCATCGCCGCATCCAACGTCCAACGGTGCAGAAATCCATTTACATACGCACTAGTTTAGGATGCCCCAGTGCCTACGGCGCTCGGTGTCTTGCTCGTGTGTTGTTTGCAGGCGCTCCTTCTTCGAGACGAAAATCGAACGTGCCGTGGAGCACTTCGTGAACGGCATCGATCGACGCGTCTTCGTCAAACTCCCACGTGCCGAACAAGTGTGTGCCGCGCGTGGGATCAGTGCGCAAGACGCCTTTGTAGTCGTAGTAGTACGTCTCGTTTGCGCTGTGCGGATACTTCAGGCGGTACTGAACGTAGCAGCCGCTCGACGTCCCGACGACCGGACACTCGCGATCCGACTCGTGCGCGACGCCAGTGAGCTTCCACCCATCCCAGAACGTGAGGAACATGGTTGTCTCGTAGATTTCGTGTTGCCGCGCAGGACCATTTCCCGCTTGATTAGTTCCTCGCCGTTACCCCGACTTGACGATTCTCGCCTTGGAGCTCGTTTCTTTGGTTTTTGTGGCGGAGGCGAAGAAACCTCAGGTTCTTCGACAAGCGCTTGTTGTAAGTGCGCAGGATCTGGCGGCTCTGCTGCTTCTGGCGGCCGGTCAATGGCCATTCGAAACGGCGTCTCCATCACCACGTCTTTGTCTGCGCTTCCGAGCGACCGCCATCGTCCTTTGAGCCCATGCATCGCGGACACACGCCCAATGCAGTCGACGCGCGTTGCGCGTTCGTGATTCCATTGCACGAGCGTAAAGCGGCACGAGTAGACAGTCGTCACGGCCGTCGATTCACAGTGATCAATCGCGGCCTTTCCTGTCTCAACGAGCCACCCCATGGGCTCCACACCGCACAGTATCGATCCGTCATCGAGCACAGACAAGTGAATCCGCAACTCGGTCGTCGTCACGCCAGCGATCGCGCCGCGCACGCGAATGGCAGCGAGCACGCACGGCATTCGTGTTGCGTGGGGTGATCTTGTTGTGAGACCAACACTCATTCTGAGAAGATCAGTCTCAGAACTGATGGGGATCATTTGACCATCACTCACCATCCAACTGAACCCACATTCCTTCTTGTGGGTACAATTCTCATTCTCACCCGACGCTTCCGAGAGCCTCGTCTCGCCAGTCTCGAATCACTCGCGTCCATCGCAAGTGCTGTACAAGCCCGCGATGCCGCGCGTCAAGTTGGTCTTTGAAGTCGCTGGCGTGGTCGACGGCTTTGCCGAGTCGCCGCTGCGCATCAAGCTCGCGGTCGTTAAAGGCGGCTTCCTCGTTGGGCGCGTCGCAACCGAAACGCCTAGTCGTCCGGAATTTGTGCTCGTCGACGGGAAATACAATCTGGATTTCTTTGCGTCGACCGAGAACTACCAAGTCTACTCGTGCCAGTTTTCGCTCATCAAGTACGACGACGCGGACGCGACGATCGTCGACTGCGCGGCGCGCATTTCCGAAGCACATGGCCTCGTCGGGCGCTGGAACGACCACGGGTCGCTTGGTAAGAAAGGCGTGTGCGACCACGCATTCGAAATGAGGTCGGTTCGAGCTGAGAATACCGATATTGTCGAAGCGACAGCTGAGACCGCGGTAGCTTCCTCGACTGAAGCCACGGCTGGCGAGCACCGGGACCTCATGATGCGCGGCGATGCGGTCGACCAGAACGGATATGTGTACACAACAACGCTCCAGGCGACGCTTCACGCAGATGGATCAGTCACGGGCGTGTCGACTGAGACGGGCAAGCGGTGCAAGGTCGCGGGCTCGTGGAGTGGCAGCAACGTCTCGTACACAATCGACTATCCACTCGGCGATCGCATGACGCAGTACAGCTATCGCGGTGTTCTGACGGCCAACGCTAATGGAGGCGAGACGCTCAGTGGCACGTGGAAGTACGAGAAGCAGTCGGACGATGAGAACGAGTTGTTTGGCGGCTTTGAGTTTTACTCGCACGAGAACGCGGCAGTTGAGCAGACGATGTCGCCGGGTGAGTACGTGTTCACTGGCGCCGCGACATCCGATAGTGGCACCAAGTACGACGCCAAGGTCACGCTCGACCTCAAAGCAGACGGAACGCTGACGGGCAAATCAGAGGAGCTCTCGATCGCGCCGCAAGTATGTGACCTCACGGGGTCGTGGGATCTCAAGGACAAGTCGATCACATATCGAATGACATACACAAACGGCGGCACGGGAAACTACGAGTACGTCGGTCGTTTCCACGGCCAACAGCTCATCGGTCGCTGGGTGAACCCGAACGCTGCAGACCGCGAGTCCGAGCGCGGTAACTTTGTCTTTTCGCTCTCGTCGTTCCAGGCGTCGGTGGAAAAGGCCGTGGGGTCCGTAGTGGCGGAGGTGTGCGAACGTGTCAGTATCGAAATGGCACCGGGACTTGTGCCAGGGGAGTACGTCTTGGTTGGCGCTGCGATTTCGGATGACGGGATCAAGTACGACGCGCAAGTGTCGTTGACGCTTGCGACCGACGGAACGTTGACGGGCATTTCCAAGGAACTCTCGATTGCGCCGCAAGAGTGCGAACTCACTGGCACGTGGAATCGAACGGAGCAAAAGATCACGTACACAATGTCATACACAAACGGCTGCACCGCGAGCTACGAGTACACGGGTCAAATGCACGAACAAGAGCTGACCGGACGCTGGACCAACACGCGCGTGAGCAGCCACGATGGGGAACGAGGTGACTTCTCGTTTCGTGTGACGACGTTCACGGCGTTTGCGATTCGAGTCGTCGAAGCCACCGAGACAGCGGAAGTCAAGGAAAAGGAGGCCGGCTTGTGATGAAGACTAGAGTCTCAGTGTACCCATCTCTCTAACCTGTATAAACTAGTCACAACAATCACTTGTGGGGGTTCTCGATTCACTCCTTGATTTCCAAGACCATGACGATGGTGACGTGTACCGAGTTTCGAGTGCGCGGGCGCATCGCGGGCTTTTGCGACGACGTGTGCGAGTGGACGCTCCACGTGTTTGAAGACGAGACACTGAGCGCGACGATCGCGGCCGCGCCGGACGCTGCTGCGGATGAGACTGATCGTCTGAGACCGCGCATTGTGCTGTTCGATGGCCAAGCTAGCGGACCGGACGAGAGCATGGTCTTGCGGTTCGGGCTCGCTCAATACCGAGATGCGCCGACGCGACATTGGTCCGTCAGATGCAAAGCCCGACTGGATTGGGGGTCGCGAATCGTTGGGACGTGGAGCCACTCCACGGCGTCGCCCTCGTGGCCATTTGGTTCCGACATTGAGCTCGACAACCAGCCGTTCACGTTGGAGGCTTCGTGGATCTCGACAAGAGATGTGCGATCGCTCTTTCCGCTTGGTATTGGTCGGTACGAGTTTCGTGGCGTTTTCGTTGATGATCAAAGCGCGTCAGTCGACTTGTACATGGTGACGTTGCATGCAAGAGCGAACGGAATCCTCACGGAAGAAATGCGCGGCGGGGAGGACCGTGTTCGATCGCTTCAGGGGACGTGGGATCCAGAGAATTGTTGGTGGGAAGATGATCAAGGACTTTCGGTCGACGCACAAGTCGACGAGGTGCAATTGTTGGGAAAATGGACACACGGAATCTCGTCTGGATGGCTCGAGCTCATGGTGCTCTCGGCCAAGCGACAATGGCAATGGGACGACCACGCAAACACACCACAGGAACTCCACGACGCTTTCGAAGCGTGTCAAAAGCTCCGGTTTGAGGGCATAGACGGCGAATTGTGGCGAGAAATCTTTTCGTTTTGTGATTACGACTGGTTCGCGCCCGAAAAGAGTTTGTAGAAAAGGAAAATGCATCCAAGCGCTTCGGCTTTTCGAACCTACGAACGGCGCGGCGCTGACAACTCAACGGGCAGCTAGAAACCATCAGACGCTGCACGTCTCCTCTTCGATGACCAGCTCCGACGGCAACCTCTCCTTTTGTGCCGCAGCGCTCGAGTGCACGACGATCAACAACCTCTTCCACTCGACAACACCGTGTGTCTCGTCGGCATCGATGCGATGGTTTTTGCGCCGGAGTGCGTCTTTTCACCGCGAGCTCACGAGCAACTGGTCGCCACAGAGTACGCGTTCGTGTCGCCACACGCAGTCGGAGAACACACACCGAGCGGCGTGACCGGGAACAAGAACAGATGGACACGATACCGAGCCGTTGCGATAAAGATGGAACGAGTTGAAGCGTTCTGGTGAACCACTGGATCTCGAAACGCCCGACGCGTGCTCCTGCCCGCCAACGCCAACGTGGAACCGTATTCACAAAGCCTCGCACGCTCCACAACGAGTCGTTTGGGAGGTCAGCCAAGAGCCGTCCCGGGACATCGTATGGACAAGTGCATTGTGCACCCGGAGCCGCGCTGTAGTCGATCAGCCGTCCAGTGGTTTACACGCAAACGCGAAAAGCTGTTCGCTTGGCTGAATACCCGATCGTCATAGGCTCTTGCACTGGGTCTCGGCACACAGGCAAGAGTGGTTTAGCATTCGGCAGTGGCACAAAGATCTTGGCCGTCTCGAGGTGTTGCGGCTACAAGTGTGTGGTCGCCACGAGAAACGGGGAAATGGCCCGTAGTTTGGCGCTACCAGACGTCAGCAAACGGTTGGGACTCAGGCACGTGCTGCACAACAAGAGCGAATCGACGCGATGCACATGCGAGTCCCACGCCACGCGGCTGTGCGCTGGAACGCTTCATTAACCACGTTGACGACCGACTGCGACACAGCAAGGCTGCATGGATACGTCCAGAGGCATGTTCCCAATGCCAATTCCTTCTCGGATCTTCTTGCTGATCCTTCTGCGCGTTTTGCCGAAGTTTCGATCACGCGATGGAAGTCCAACGTTGCGGCGTGAAGGGACGCGAAGGAAAGATACCCTTGTGCTGTAGAGTAACCGGAATCGGGTATGCGACGCTTCACGGCCAAACGTCTCTTCAGGATCGTGCTCGCCGCCTCTTCACAGCGGGTCGCAGTGCACCCAGAGGGGCGGGCCTCGATGTCAGGATCGAACGAGCGGCTTTTCATTCATTCCCTATCGCACCCTCGTTATCGGATCCCCAGTCTCGATCGCCATGCGCCTTGCCGTGCTCAGCTTTGGGCTCGCGGGCCTCCTCACGCTCTTGCAGCTCGACGAGACGAGCGCGTACTGCCCCAACGGCTGCACGGCCCAAGGCACGTGCGGCAAGAACGACAAGTGCACGTGCTACCTCCGTCAAGACGAAGACGAAGACGCGACGATATCGTACCCCGCGTACAAAGGCGCCGACTGCTCGCAGCGCACGTGTCCGCTCGGGAACGCATGGGTCACCACGCCGACAAGTGGCGACCACATGAAAGCCCACCCGCGCGTCGAGTGTTCGAACAAGGGGAACTGCGATCCGATCACGGGCCACTGCGAGTGCTACCCAGGATACGAAGGCAAAGCGTGCGAGCGTACGGTGTGCCCGAACGCATGCAACGGCCGTGGCATTTGCCTCACGCTCAAGTCGATTTTCGCAAACCAGCCAAACGTTGGCGTCAAGACGTACGCTGCGTGGGACGCTGAGAAGCACATGGGCTGTTTCTGCGACTTGGGCTTTCGTGGGCCCGACTGCTCGCTCAAGGAATGCCCGAGTGGGCCCGACGTCTTGCTGGCGTACGGCAGCAATGAAGGGCGCGACTGTGGCGGCCGCGGCAAGTGCAACTACGAAACGGGCGACTGCGAGTGCTTCCCTGGGTACTACGGCACGGCGTGCGAGAGCCAGACGACGGTCCACTAAGCAGAACAGGTAGACGTGAGGTGAGACCAAGCCCTGGAACTGGAAGCGGTGTACATCGAGGCGCGGCGTGCTGCATGTTTAGGAACAAAGACCAACCGAAAAAGAGACAGAGAGACGAGAACGTTGCGCCTAAACCAAACAAAAGAACAAAGCGTTGGTCGCAAAAGAGTCGTCTATGGCCGTCCAAAAGATCCTGAGAAAAATATCTTGAACACCGTGAAAAAAAGCGCCGCGGGTCTGGAGCCTTTGGCTTCGTCCTGTACACTGCGGCGAATCTCTCTCACTCGTTTTGCGTCTGCTAAATACTCGAGAATGCCGCTATCGTTTGCCGTGTTGTTGCCGTCTCGAGATGTCCCGTGAAGAAAGTACAATGGATCTACTCGATAATGAGCTCGTCGATCGACCAGTCCTCAAACGATCCGTCCGGCAAATACCGGCGAATGATGATCGGGATCTTGCGCTCACGGAGTTCCTTCATCGCGATCTTGAGCGGGTCCGTCTCGCCTTCAATGTCGACCATCACGGGCGCGTTCATGCTGACCATTCAAACCACCAGCGCGTCAGCCATTTGCAAGACCGCCTTTCTCATACGAATACCGTACCTAATCTGCAGCGCGCGGGTCCCGAGCACGCGCGCGCGCTCGTACTTGGTCATGTACTTGGTCGTAATGCGGTTCGCATTCGGGAGCTTGTGCGACTCGTCGAGAATCGCGACTTTCGTGTCTTCTTGGCCAGCGTCGTCGCCCGTGTCGTAGAGCTCTTCCTCCATTTCCTCTTCTTCTTCCGGGACCTCCTCGTCGTCCATCTCGTGGTGTCCCGCGTCGTCGTAGTCCAT